>JAGWCC010001001.1:0-78980 GCA_022651775.1 Drusus annulatus
GTCCCGAAGGATCCTGGAATCCGGGGGCGCTATGCCTGCCGCCCCGGGTGTTGTGAGATCATCCTGTCCAGGCGTTGACGTTCCGTCCGACGTGCTCTTCCCAGAGCGTAGGGAAGGCGCCATCCTTGGCGCTGCTTCACAGATGGATCCGGCTCGTGAAGGACCAACTTATGTACCCGACGTAATCAGGTACACAAGTAAACTGTATAGGGGGCGGTCCCAATCTGTGAGATGCTCCAAGGGGTCGTCTCGTTGTAAGGGAGACGACGGGTTCAGCTTGTAGGGCCTCGGCTTTCAAGTGAAGATGCTGCGGGTCTGGTCCAGAGAGAGGTGTAGTCAGGCGGTCCAGGGGGGCAGGCGATGGTCAAATAAAAGTCAGGAGTCAAGTTGAAGGCGATGTCAGGGCGAAGATTAGTCAAGGTGAATGGTACTGGTGGAGGATGCTGGTGATCTGCCTTTTCTCCCATTATTGCGCAATATTTCATTGCCTTGGAAGCGCACAGCCGAGGCGTAAGAGCGATGTATGAGAGGATTTAGCATCCTCTTTCGCTCTCTCCCCGGCCGGCTGGCAATTTTGTGGGACAGATTTTAGCAATCTATCCCCTTCTCCTTTCCACCAGCTTTCACCTCAACTTTATCTCGCCCCTCTATCATTTTTATTAAGCTCACAAATACATATCAAAATACAGTTTACAAATAATGGTGCCCGTTTTTGCGGGTTTTTTGCCTATAACTATTTTATTCTAACATTTATATATTTAAATTTACATGTTATACAGAGCGCGTGGTCAGGCCGTCACAATGGAATAGTTTATTGTTTTGTGATATCAGCCTGACTCCCGCAATAGAGGTTAAAGGTTACCATTATTATTACATACAGAGTTGTGCAGAGCCCGTGATTGGTTGGGCCCTGCGGCTGGCCGGCGTAAAGCTGACAGGATATTCCGCTCGCTGTTACGCTCGAGCCAGCCTTGGGCTCGCGTTTTAACGCTGGGCTGGGGTCTCAGACGCCCATTGCATAATCTGCCGTGTTATGAGAAGGAGCTTACTGACTCTAGCATGAAGTTAAGATATAAGACAAAAACACGAATTTAGTATGACAAATTAGAACAAATATTTGAAGTTAATTTTGACTCTAATTCTAACGATTCAATCATGATTTTACGTACATCTTATTACTAAATTATTCACCCACGGATTTATAATTTCCGCGGCATAGTGCGTCCGACACATTGATGAGGGCACTGTCATCGTGGCTATCGCGTCCGACACACATATTATTTACATAGGTATACTATAAGGGAGTAAAAGTTTACTTTCGATTGAAACAGTTAATTAGTTTTGTAGCTGTATTGCATTTTAGCCTTTTACTTGTTTACGGTTCTATAAAATGTCGATGGCCGATTTGATGACGGTGTGAAATATGATAGGGATTCAAATAACTGCGCCTTAGACAATGTTCAAAACAACGTCATTGGAAACACTTAAAAACAACACAAATATCTAATCATAGTAATCATAAATCGTAACATTTTGAAACAATTTCGCTATTGCTAAATAATAATTGTAGACAGAACGCCCTCGTCTATCAGCACAAGTCACGAATTGGCTGAAATGGCAGATACCGGAATGAAAGTACGAATAATGCGTGATTGACCTGGTTACGATGGCGATGGTTCGATAATTCATTTATCGACTCCAAATCAGCGCAATCATCGCTCACATTCGACATTTCAGCTTCACCAAGACGTGGCTACGTACCTACACAGCCACGAACAAAGTAAGGAACTCGAGATGAATGATGGAGCGTTTTTATTGCGGATGAGCGATTATTTCACTGTTGTGTATTAAAAGTTACGTATCGAAGTGCTAAATTTTGTTGCGTTTCATATATTTTTACAAGCGAAACAAAAGCGGACCGATAGATTTTAGTTTATTTTTTTATAACGATTAGATTTAAAAAAAGGAAAATATTAATAATAAACTTTTTTTTAGTTTTTCTAAACGTCTTACCTCATTAGGTGCCTACTTTAAGTGGAAATTGCAAACTTTTGTAATTGATTGACGTTATTTGAAAAATACAGTAAGCTGTAGAATAATTTTTTTAAATAAAATACTATTATGAGTTTAACTGTACTTAAGATAAAGTTGTAACTTAAAAGATTCTTCAATAACTTTATTGACTTTTTATTTCGTTTGGTTTTATTGAGGGGTCTTATCTATGGAGATGGTAACAATACAAAATGACATTTCTACATAGGGAAGTTTCAAATATTTAATTTCAGTAGACACATTGAATTAATGCTTTATGATCCGTTTTGATAATTTCAATTTCCAAGTGAATTGCTTAAACGGCTCTGTATCATTGACAAGATAAAATTTGCAACAGCATTTTTTCCGTTTGTAGACATGTCCTTTTTTATTGTCACCTCCTCATTTTTGCCTGTAAATTCTAAAACTACTTTCAATTTTTGTTCTCGTTTCTTGGTCAATTTGATAAAGTAGTTTATTTCGGCCGCAAAACTCTTATGTAGAAGCAAATGAAAATTTAATCTCGTAACATTTGTCATTGAAAGACATACCTATTTATATTATTTGTCGCGGAAATGAATGTTGCAAACTTAGCGTTAATATATTTTTCGGAGCCACCGTTAATACTTTTTTTTATTTCTTAACTTCATGTTTATTTACAAAAAAGAACATACATTGTCCTCCACGCTAGGAGTTCCCTGTGATGTGGAGGACATTTTTCGAATTACATGTTAAAACAATTTAAAATATAAAAGAAAATCTAAAAGAAAATAATAAGATAAAACAAGATAAAATAAAATAAAACAATTTAAAATATAAAAGAAAAAACAAAAGAAAAAATAAATAAAATAAAACAACATAAAAATAATATAAAATAAAGCCACTTTAAGATAAAAAATTACAAATAAATAAATTTTCTAGTAGCATTATTATTATAATAGTGTATAATTAAAAATGAGGAGGATTTTAACCAGTTCCAAACATGTTTATTGTATTGTGCAAGTGTAGATGTTTTGATTTGTGTAGGAAGAGAATTATAAAGTTTAATAGCCTGGTATCTGTAATGCTTTTGTCCGAAGGATGTGTATGTTTTAGGTATTTGTAGTTGATGTGCATGTCTTGATCTAGTGTTGCGAGTATTTTGTGAGGTGACAAACGTATTTATATTTTTGTAAAGGAAAGTTAGTATATGTTTAGAAAATATTTTTTGTATGGTAAGCACTGGAAATTTTTGGAATATGATTGAGGTCGGTGTTTGTATCGGTACTTTAAGTATTACTTTTATTAAGGTTTTCTGGGCTTTATACAGAGTTTTAATAAAAAATTTATTTGCACAGCCCCAAGCAATAATGCCGTATTCCATAATGGATTGGGCTAGTGCAAGGTATATGTTTTTTTATATCGTAGATGCTTAGAATATTTCTTAGGTTTTTGAAAAAGTGGATTAATCGGTTTAGTTTTGCTTTTACAGAATTAATTTGTCTATCCCATTTCATGTATTGGTCAAAGTGTACGCCGAGATATTTAATGGTTTCCGTGTGTGTTATTTGGGAACAGTTGCATAGGGAGTGTGCTGGGTGACAGTTATGTATTTTTAGGTTAATGCATTGGGAGGGTTGGCCTCTCGAGTCAATGCTGAAAGTTATGAATTTAGTTTTTGGGATATTAAGAGTTAACAAATTTGAGTCGAGCCATTTTTTGGTGATTCTAAGACCGAGTTTTTGCTTTTTTGCTTAATGTATTCCAGTCTGTAGCTTTAAAGAGTAACACAGTGTCATCAGCGAAACTTCTAATTTCGCCATCTATTTGGAGGTGACAAAGATCGTTAATATATATAAGGAATAGAATTGGACCAAGCACGCTGCCTTGGGGTACTCCGTAAGATACTTGTTCCGTGACACTACTTATGTTTTTTATTGAAGTATACTGAGTGCGGTTTCCCATATAGCTTTTTAATAGTTTGAGTTCTGTTCCCATGATTCCAATATTTTGTAGTTTCGTGAACAGTTTTTGGTGGTGTATTGTATCAAATGCTTTTGCGAGATCTATAAATATACCTAAGCATTTTTTCCCCTGATCTATATTTGTGTTTAAGAAGTCAGTTACCGAGGCTAAGGCATGGGAGGTGCCCATATTTTCTCTGAAACCGAATTGATTGGGGGATAAGACATTATTAAGGTTGAGAAAACTTAGAAGATTATTTTTTATATGTTTCTCTAGAATTTTTGACAAGGTGTTCAAAATTGTGATTGGTCTGTAGTTATTTATTTCATCCTTGTTTCCGTTAATTAACTTCAAAAATATATATACAGTAATTATTATAAACTAGATGTTTGTTACTGGTAAAAATTAATATAGTTTAGAATGACCAAAGACACTTCGCGGTAAACGTTATCGGACAAACGAAATGGCCGGATGAAATCGCTTTGCGATACATCAGTTTGAGATCACTGGCTAAGCTGTAGAAATTTTGATAAAAAAATATATTAAGAAACACCTTATAATTTTTTGGAATATCGAGGTTTCAGCGCCTACCAGACAGTCATAAGAAACACGAGTCGTCGGAAATAGACTCTTCAGGTGCTATCTTTCTTATAACGAGAGCTTTTACGGTGGAAGGAGGGTAGAATAATTTTCAGGTGTCGAAATATAGTAAACAAAAAAGTATTTTTTTACATACTGCTTATGTATATTAATGTAGCATATAACCATGTCTGTAACTATTCAACATTTAAACAAATATTCGCTCTTTATCAAATAAGATGTGGTCAGTTATATCATAGGTCGGTATATAAATTGGGGGCTTAGAATCACAGGGGCCTATCTTATATGCGAAGATAGGTCCCTGTTATTCTAAGCCCGCGAAATACCAGTATAAAATTGAAAAACACAATTTTTCCCTGTTTGGTGTTTTTACGTTCCAATAAAATCATATTAAATTTTAATCCTAAAACTTGATTAAAAAAATAATATTATAGTGTTTCAAGAGTACTAAATAAAAAAAGAAGCTTAGCACGTGACATAAAAAAACTATACGGAACCCAGGATGAACGAAGTCACCTCACTTCATATTATAGGTACTTTTATTAATATTTCACCGAAGTGGTGCTAAAAACTTTGTGCCCGAAACATAATTCGGGTTCCTAACAACGTACCTTCAAAATTTTACGACAAAGACATTTCGAATTTATGCTCTAGTAGATTCACGAAGTGAAATATCATAACAAACCGGGAATACTGTAATCACCTTAATCGTAAGGTTGTATAATAACGAAGTGTGGGGTACTATTGTTTATTTAAAAAGGCTATAATAATATCCCTCCCGCCACTAAATATTTCTAACTATGATGGGCATGACTTATTTACACATTATATTGTCTTATAGATGTGCGTTATGACAGAAAATCGGAAATAAATCTATTTTTTTAATTAAAGCCTACAATCTAACAACCACCCCCAGTTTACGGTTAGCAAGGACAATTAATTTATTATAATTATATGATAATTATAAATTTATTTTGCCTCAAATTGACGCGTACATTATAACTGAACAGCATGGTTTCAGAAGAGGAAGATCCACCGAAACCAATCTGATGGTATTCACTGATTATGTTGCTAGATCCTTAGATAGTGGATACCAAGTAGACTGTTCATATAACGATTTTTCCAAAGCGTTCGATACCGTGAATCACGATATCTTACTCGCCAAACTTGCCCAAATGGGCTTTTCCTTTCATATGCTACAATTTTTCAGAAGTTACCTCGAAAACAGAAAGCAATTTGTCATACACGGAATCTTCCAATCCGCTGAGTTTTCCGTTCTTTCTGGTGTTCCCCAAGGCTCAATCTTAGGTTCACTTCTCTTTTCAATTTTTATTAATGATATTACCGAAGTCATCCGTTTTTCTCGCTTTCTCCTTTTTGCAGATGACCTTAAAACATTTCTACAAATAAGAAGTATTGAGGATTGCCTGCTTCTTCAAGCTGACGTCGATAACATTTCTGAATGGAGTCGACAATATCTCGAAATGCGTAGTGATTTCTTTTACCAGAGCATTTAGTCTCACCTACTATAGGTATGCTATGCTCGATCATAATTTTAAACGCGTTTCCACTATAAAGGATCTTGGGATTGTGTACGAAAGTAAGCTTGCATTTTGTGTTCATATCGAAGGGGTGTGTCAGTCGGCATTGAAAATGTTTGTTCTCAGAACCGTTAGAGTTTTTCGGGATACCCGAACTCTGAGAATACTCTACTTCTCTTTGGTCCGCAGTAGGCGGGAGAGTGGCTCAATTATTTGGGATCCTCATGAGGTGGGGTACTCCTTTATCTTGGAGAGGGTCCAGAAAAAGTTTCTGAGATTTCTATAAATGAGGGAGTACGGCCACTATCCGTGGCTCTAACCGACGAACTTTCTCCTGGGCACGCTCGGACTTGACTCCTTACAGCTCAGGAGAGAGGAGTATGCCGCCACTCACTTCTTCAGACTGCTGTGAAGCTATATTGTAAACCCTGCTATTTTGGAGCGCGTAAGTCTCTAAGTTCCTGATGACTATCTAAGACAGCGTCTTCAAGATTATTCTATCTTCCTGCCTGTAGGACCAACCTGCCAATGGTTCTGCCGGTGGGGAAAAGTATTTTGCTCCTGAACAAAATCTCTTCCGATATCGACTTATTTCATGTCAGTGAGGAGAGATTCAGAAGTGAAATCCTATTGATTCTTGAAAGAGTTTCTCCTCATTGGCCTGATCATCACCACTGCCTGAATTCTTTTTTGCGTATCTATATGGTACTATAATTTGTATTTATTTTGTAAAAATTAAATCTTATTTCTTATATGCATTAAATTGTTCATGTATGAGGAATTATTATTATTAATCACAAAATAAAAATGTAAAAGTTTGCTAGAAGATATTTAATAAAAGCAAACCAAATAAACTAAACTTATCCCAGTTTGCTGACTTCAAAAAGCTCTCGATAAAAAAAGGTTGCAAAATGAGTTTCGGAAAATCACTTGAAATGTAAGCTTGAATCCAAATTGGATCGTAGGAGAATGTTATACTGCTTTCAAATATCGACTCGATAAACAATAAGCTTTGGGTTATTGAGAGGAGCAGGAATTTCGTCGCTCAATTATTTCAATGTCCTGAGTCAATTTTACGACGTCTTTTCCGATTACCCAAACGTGTACTGGATGCAAGTCATCAGTCGCCTAACACAAGTAACTTAAATTTAAAAACAAGATCACAGTTTGGCAAAATGACAATTCACAAATACTTTGACATTGGGCAAACCGTTATTGAGTAGTTTCGTAGATGGCTGAATATCTTTAATCGATTTTTTTCGGTAACCACTATTTTAACTATGAAGCAGAAATATGTTTATTTTGTCTGAAGCAGCAAAAATACTCTTCATAATTGCACAGATTTTCACGCTAAGAATTTTGGGTCATCACAACTCTTTTCAGCTCGCAATGTTATTTGGATCATGAGGTTTAGAGCTTTGAAATACCCATTTATACTGTCAATAAGAATAAAGAAAATAGATAAAAGATTATTGAAACTGTGGTAAAAGCTGGGTGGTAACTACTATTCTGTGGGTATATAAACGATGTATTCGTGAAAGGGTTTGGTGAAATTATTTGTTTCTTGGAGCACATAATAAATAACTTACCGAAAAACCTGATGTTTCTGTCGATTGTCGATTCAATGTTTAATTGATTTTAAAATAAAACGATCTCACCCGCCTTTATCTGAATGTCAGCAAATGATGATTATGGCAGAGAGCAGTAGTCAGCAATAACATACCTGAAACAAACAAATAGAATTATTGAATCAAAGCTTTAAAAATACAACATTCGGAGCTTTGCACATAAATACAAACCACTTTTTAAATATCATCTCCAGCGTTTTTTTTAACGGGCTATTTTTCCAACATGAGGGTTCTAGCCTTTCAAAGAAAACCAAAATATTAAAGAGGTAGAAAGAGGGATCAAAGGTAGCACACAATCAATTTCTTTGTAAATCTGGAGAAAGGGTCGAGTCGGGGGCAAGGGATGATTTGGATCTAATATGTGTACCAAGATTTATCAAGCGGAATATAATAATGAGTGGGACAAAAAATAGGTATTTTAATAAACGATACGGAAGATTTGACGATAGCATCACGTGAACGCATTTTAATAAAAAAATGAAGAACGGTCTACAAATAGGGTCACGATCAATACAAAATACACTGTTTATTTATTTTAATTTTTATATAATTCAATTGAATTAAATTTAATATTATTATTATTGAGTTCTGCTGTTTTAAGTTTTTTATTTTAGTTTTTAGTGACAGCTGTTTCGGCGTTTAAGGCCATTGTCAAACTGTCAAAATGGCCTTAAACGCCGAAACAGCTGTCACTAAAAACTAAAATAAAAATCTTAAAATAGCAGAACTCAATAATAATAATATTAAATTTAATTCAATTGAATTATATAAAAATTAAAATGGAGTTCTACAAATTAAACACAAAAACTATAAATAAAAAAAAAAAATAAAAAAAATAAAAAACTGTTTATTCAATTTCGGGAGTGGTAGACAGTGAAAACAAGATTCATTCTAAAATCAACGATCTTAAATAAATCATCATTTTGAAAAAGCAGGGTGCCTAATTGGCCCGGAGTTCTAAATGTCAATTAACCTAATTTTTTAAAAGAGTAAGAGATGCGCTTGCTGCGCCTTGCCGTTTCTCGCCTCGCCTCGCCTCGCCTCGCCTCGCCTCGCCTCGTCGGCACTCGGTCTCTAGACGGTTTTTTGTGCCCGAGTCATGGAACGCGAGGAACACCATCACCGTGGATGGTTAGTGACGTGGAGGAGGTACTAGTAACAGACGAACGAAGTCCCCGCACAACCAATAAGTAAGTAATATAACAACCAATAGACTAATTTAAGCAGCATTTGCGCTATACGAGAGGGAAGAGAATGGCACTCGAGTTCTCTCTCATCGGGAAAAGACGCCTAGAGTGTAGAACAGGCACACGTTATGCTGTTTTTCAATTCAAATTAAATGCAGGCAAGCCTGGCGTTTATTTATTTATACTGGGTTTTAACAGATCTTATCACTTACGTGAAAACAATCCAGTTATAAAAACTCAGTGAGTGTACAGTAATTATTTTTTTAAATTACAAACACAAAGGACACATCAAATATAAAATTACAAAAACTCAATCAATGATAAATAATACAAACAAAAACAAGATACACAAAGAGAGACAAAAAAGATACACAATATAATTATATAATTAGCCCAAACAATGGTACATATTTTTAAGCAATAGCAGGACATTTTTTTCTGAAATTGTACAAATCATCGACGAAATGTCTACATCAGCACACTCTATCCTATTATACAGTCAGCACATTTGAGACAGAGGGCTAAAGGAGGCAATATTATTTCTGAATTATTTGTTTACATAATATAACTCCATTACCCGCCTCATTAATAATAATAGCATTTTATTTCAGCGGAACAGAGCGGTGGGTGCAATACTCTGTCTGCCATATAAATAATAACACATATGAGTCAAATGAAAACAGATAACATAAAATAAAATTAAAAGAATGATAATAATAAAAGATAAAACACATTTTAAAAAATAAGAAAATAACGTAAAATGATAATAATAATAATATAAGAGCATATGCAATTGCATAAATAAATAATAATGCAAAAGAGAAAATAACTTTTAGGGCGGATTGAGGGAAATTCTCCACATGTGATGTAGGGGCGCAATTTGCCACTGGGCGGCTGCCTGGACGAGAGTGTTCTCGGATTCCCGGTAGCGCTGTCTCGTTCCGGCCACTGTGTCGCATCAGGTCAGCGATTCCGTGTACCCTTCCCTCTGCAAACATCTGTGAAGTGCTGCACCGCCAAGGAAGACCGAAAAGCGGCCTGTACGCGTGTCTGTACTGCACTCGGAGCGTGCTCACGACTGCTTGTGTATATCTAGCCCAGAGTTCGTAAGTGTACAGGCTCATGGCGCTTATGTCCTTCTTGTCTTTTAAATCGTCAGTTACGACATGACCCGAATATTTAATTTCACTGCTGACATTCAAATCAACTCCGCCGAGACGTATAGGCGGGATGACAGTATGGTAGGTCCGGTACTTAATATCAGCAGCGATGATTTTTTGGCGTTGTATACTAACCCATGACTGTCAACGTAAGCTTCGCAAATGGCCACCAGTTTTCTCATTGCTCTTGCTGACGGGGCTAGTATGACCATGTCATCTGCGTAGCTAATGTTGTTCATACATGCCCCGCCAATGTGGCATCCGATTCTTGTTTTATTCGGTGCTTTACTCAGTTAATCTATATAAACATTGAATAGAACTGGAGACATTGAGCCTCCTTGTCTAACGCCGCACTTTAGCTTAGCTGCTTCTGATAGGCTATCATTCCATCTGATGAAGTTTTCCTATTGGTTGTACCATGCACCCAGTATTTTCACAATTGATTGGCGGTACTTGTCGTCTGGTAAGTTTTTTCCGTTAATATTTTTCATTCATAATTAATTAATATTATTCATTTCCGTAGAACAACCAGACGTGAATCCCATTTGCGAATCCTTCGTTCCAAGTTTGTCTTCCGTTAAATTTAATAGAACTTTTTCGAGGATTCTTGCAATAACTGTGGCAAGAGATATGGGCCTGTAGTTAGCGGATGATGTCAAGTCCAGCTAACGGCTCTTTTGAATCAGTACTATTATGGTTTTGGAGAGTTGTTCCGGAATATGTCCGAGCTCGATCATGGCAGTGAACAGTAAGGCGAGTAGTGTTGGTAAGTACACTCCCGCATACTTAACATGTTCTATGGCGAGTCCTGCAGATGTGACCTGCAGATTTACCTCCTGCCATGCTGCGTATTGATTTTTGAACCATCCCCGGTAAAACGACGATGAATTCTTGTTGAAGCGTTGGTATATTAATTGTTTGTGGTTGATCTGGTGCAGGGCAAAAAGTTCTCCTGAAAATTTCAGCTATATTTTTACTATCAGATTTTCAATCAATATGACTCGGGGATGTGTGTTTTGCCTTCAAAATAGCATTGGTTTTGTTACAAAAAGCCGTAAAATCAACAAACCAAATTATAATTTTAGTTTAGCAAACTTAGTACTGTATAATTTACATAATCTACAAAAGTTGTTCCAGACTAAAAATTCGTACGGGCCGCAAGTATAAACATCACCAAGAAATTAGGCCTACTAGAGTTGGGCCTATTACGGTGTTACTTTTTATATATATTTTATTGGTAATTTTATTTTATTTTTATAGTGAATACCGCACAAGAGTCCCAACTGCTCCCAACCGTCTAGAGCCAGTAAGACAATGGCATCCCCAATTGGGGTATTTTATGAGGCTGAAGGTAGTGGGGAGGGGAAGACGATAGGGTGGAGGAAGGTTGGGAAGTACCTGGCTATTCAGATCTGGTCACCAAACACGGCTGAAATCATTTCAAGAAACGTTTCGATTCTGAATGGTAGTCTTTCACCAGGGCGATATTTAGAGTATCTACCACTCTGGAACGTACCGCAAATATACTTTTTTTATTATTTTACATGAATTAAATGTGTTTTGATACATATTAATCAAATGAAAGTTATTGGAGCACGCCGGGTTTGAACCCGCGACCTTTAGATTCGTAGTCGAGCGTCTTACCACTCGACCACGGAGGCCGTCAGACCATAGTGATATTTATTACTTTTAGTTGATACAGTATGAAATATATATATCAAAATATCAAGTATTGTGAAGCAAGATAAATGATTTTATATCAGTGTCCTAAAAGCAACTAGAAAACAACAAAAAATTCTGGACAATACAACAATACAATCCTGAATCATTTTCAGGATTCGTATCAACTTAAACTGATTAATTATCTCTTTGAACTAGCTTTCTACCTCATAAATGAGTAAACTACGGATGGTTAAGTTCTTCCCCATGTAAAAAAAAAAACTGTTAGTTTGAACTGAAGTTCAATCGAATGATCCCAAATGATCAACAAAAACTAAAAAAACATGGTTTTAAAAAGTTACAGGAAAGGTCTAATTTGAAGGCAATGTTTCGAGGCCAAAAATAATCTCTTCAACGGCCGCCAGTTTGCGTCCCCTAGACTCACACAATAATGTCATTTGTCGTGTAAACTAGAGCGTAAAATAATACATTTTGTGCAACGAAATACAAGCAGAATTGTTTGTTAAAATAATTACGGATACGACGAATTTGTGATGAAATTTAAACTAACGCAATTTCAGTGCATTCTATTTTTCCGAATACGTGTTTTGTTCGTGTTTACAAAGCTTTGTGGATAATAAAGATTATAAAATTTCGTGTTAAATCATGAAAACAGTTATACGCTGTAGCGATTTCATTGAAAATGAGGTTTGTATTGTTAATTTTGTGAATATTTATTTATTTATTGTTAATTTTTCAGCGCCATATTAATTACACATTTCGAAAAAGTCGACATTCAGCTAATAAATATAATTAAGATTATTATATCAACAATAGTTAATAATAACCAAAATTATATTTGAAATTTTGTTTCTGTGAGCACATTTCCAGTGTCATCTAACGATGTGTGGGTGGTTTCATCGCATTGCATTCAAAATAATTTAATGTAAAGTCGTTAGGTTGTTAGGCCGGTTAGTAGCCGAGTTTACAAACGTGCAGGGTTCAATTCCTCTGCTAGCTAAGGCCTCTACCGTTGCACAAGCAACATTTTCCGCATATTATGACGTAGTAGGAGTTTTTCGGGTTATTTTCAGGTTATTCGTAGCCCGGGAATGTTCGTCTATCTTTAAAACAAAGGACGTCAATCGCTCAGTTTGAAGAAAATAACCTGTTAATGTACCAATTCGCCGTATTTCACAAAGCTTGCTGTTTTTTTACCTACTGTTTTTATGAGATAACTACAGATTACATGAGTTACATTCTTACACACAAAAAGTCCGATATTTAACTAAAAGTACTTTTCGTCTGGAAAACCAAGAAAAACGGAAAAAAAATCACGCACGCTACTTCTGATATACTTATTATTTCCTTTGTAATAATATTGAACTAGTTTTATAAACGTATTAAGCAATAGCCAATAAAAAGGCACAATAAAAAACAATATCTAAACTTATTTTGTAGAGATGTAATAATTGAATAAATACCTACCAATCTTATTCGGTTAAAGAGCATTCTCTAGGCAAAATGGAATCCAGTTCCGAGCGTAAAACTAGCTTTTACAAAATGTCACAGTTGATCCACTTATAACACGTGTCAATTGAAGGGTTCGGGCGCAGACAGTGTCAACCCTCATTTTTGGCAAAATTAAGTTGAGTATTTATTTTATTATTTTACTTGAACATACATTTTTTATTAGTTGGTAAATTGCCCATCCCACTAGGCATAAGCAATAAAATATAAGCTATCTAAAAATAAAACCATCGCATTTGGTTTATCGGTTGGTTGCCTGGTGCCTGATCGCAGATTATTGTTTTCTCCAAAGATTTATTTGAAAATATTTTGGAACAAACAGTACCAACCACACTTTTATGAAAAGACATACTTGTTACTAACCAATAAAGAATGTTATGATTTATGTTTATAATAAACTTTTGTTTAAAAGATGTTATTATATGTATATTTTTTTTTAGCATTTAAAAAAATATTGTATTTTGATTTATGGATTAAGTCGAAGTTTAAAATTGATTTTTCTCGAAACTATGAAAATGAGGGTTGACACCGAGCCTTCAATTTATGTTGCCTTTAGCAAACAAAGCTAAACGTGTCGCATACATCAGAGCTGTTCAATTCCATCGGACGTGATGGGCTAATAATATATTAATCTCCTATTTCGTATAGCGCAGTCGCCGCACAAATCGAACCTTCATCAAACAGTGAGCCAATAGAGACCACACACGTTTTATGTAGTGCAAATAACTAACTATAACTGAGCGGTCATATGTTCGCTGTGGCACTGTGCACTTCGAACACAAACTGTAACTGTAATCATTATAATTTATTTATTATAGTATCGTGGGATGGGGCTAATTTTGATTCGTGGGGCTAAATTGAACACCCCTTACTCTAATTATTCAATAAAACTATATTATAGGAACATCTATCGCATGTGTATATTTTATATTATTATACCAGTTGTTACCAGTGAAAAATCATGGGATGAAATTTGACTTACCAAGAAAAAATATTAATACACCCATTTCAAATATAAAATAATGTCTCCTAAAACACATTATAATTAGGTGCTTATTAGATAGGTACAGATTTGAAAAGATTATTTAAAAATTTAATTATTTTAATTAACGTCAGATCTTAATTTAAGCATTTAACACTTGTTTATATTAACGTACGTACTCACAAAGGAAATTATTTGTAATTTATTGTCTATGGTTTTTGTCATTGTGGGTATAAAAGCATTTTTTTGTTGGAAAGGTTTCGTTTGACCATGTTAAATATATAATTTTAACCCGTCACTGTGTTTTAGGTTCAATTAATTACCTATTTTTTCGTATAACTTTATACAATAATAAATATTGGTAAACTTATTCTACAAAAATCAGATCAGAATACATCGACCCTGTTCCACGAGAACTAGCCAAGATTGAATCAATTGCCAAAGTGTTTGTACGTTTTTGATGAAATTCCCAACAAAATCTTGAATCTTGACAACGTATTACAAAAATCTAGGTTTTAAAAAACAAGACCACTCCATCAGAACCAGCGATAAAACTATGCTGCAATAAAGAATGAGCGATATTTTCGTGACTAACAGTAAACCATCAAACGTCAAGTTTTCAAAACCCACAACATTCCACTAAAACTTTCCCTAACACTATTAAGCATGCAGTTTGACAAGCAATCGATAACTTCGTTGATATTCAACGTCAGAAATTAAAAATACACCCCGTTTTACTAAAACCAATAAATTAAGCATTCAGTTTGAAGAACAAGCGGAGTCTTCGTGACTTTGGACATAGTCTAAATATTACGCCAGTTTTTGAAAAATCGTTCCACCAACATACGATTATCATGATTATTGGTTACTTGGCATGCGGGTTTGTCCGTAGAAGTGTACAACTTGTGCACGGCACGTCTCGTGTCATGGCTATGCTCACATCGCGAGCAGACGTTGCGCTTCCGTCCGCTGGCCAACGGAGCGCGGTGGCTCCGAACTTGTTTTCGTGGCCTTGGCAATCATCAAAGCGAGGAAAGTCTAATTTATCGAGGTCGAACTAAATATCTCATGTTTATATTGTTATCCAGACATTATAGCATGAAATTCAGTAAACATATTGGTTGTACACGTTTTCTTCAGAATTTGGGTGTGCATGTAACGAGACTTCAAATGTTGCTGGCAGATTCTGCGTCAGATTTTCAAACATGAATGTATAGTCCAAAGGGCTGACGCGCCATTTTGGGAAGTTTACACTAGAGCACTTAAAAAAACAATAAAATTCTTTTAAAAGTTTAGTGCCTGGTTGGATTTTGAAACAAAAAAGTGAACTGAAAGAAGAAAAAACTGAAGCGGCAAAAAGCCAAAAAAGTCCAAAACTTGTGTCGCTTGAGTCAAGCCTTCTCCCAAATGGTAAATATATTTTAAATGGCTGATGCGCCACAAAAGTCTTCAGAATCCAACGAGAGTCAGAGCTTTCGATGGAGAAAAAATAACTGATTAAACTGCATATTTAACTTATATTTGACCAAAGTGGCTTAAGCCTTTTTCCCTTCCAGGGTCGATATGTCGTTTATAAGACAAAATAAGAGAGAAGTTGTTAGAATAAATTCAAAGCGATACTTTAAATATTTTAAAGAAAATCCGCCTCTGTACGGTTTCATAAAATATAGAAATGTGTAATAAGATCCGAAACCCTTACAGTAACGCTGCGATACATCATGGTACGACGAAGGTTTTTTTTCTTGTACAGTAATGGGAAGGTTAATTTGACACTTTTTACGTTGGATATCAGTAATAATTATGTTCACATGATGATTTTTTTCGACAATGTTGTAAACACTGCATATTACTGGGTTTCAAAAAACATATCGCTGTGCTAGTTCAATACTATAACAAGTCAATTTTTTTTTTTTTTACTTATGGGTGTTCTTTGATTCCTTATGTTAGTATTGAACTAGCACAGCGATATGTTATTATATTACTTTAATAAAACACATACAAAATAAGTATACAAACACATTTTTGCAATAAGTAGTCCGCTGTATGTACGAGTATATAATATTAATCTTTGTTTTTAGAACGCGTAGTCGTTCGACGGGGGTTTATAATAAGCGTATATAAAAGTGTGTTATCCAGGGTTAACTAACTGAAAACTTTAAAGAAACGTTTCATGTAATCCGCGTTGTTTACATTCAGAACATGCCTTCAACATTTACGAGATTAAGTCAAATATTTATTTTCGCCGAAAGTCCACAAAAACAAAATCTCATAAAAATATTCAAAGGATTTTAATCAGCTTATCAGCTAACTTCTCGTAAAACACACATCCCTTTCCCGAAAACATCCCTTTAATTCATCGCGAAATTATCGGTAAAATAATTTAGAAAATTTGTATGGTAACGTTATTCAGCAGAAAAATTCTTCCCAAGTCACCGGGGCTTCATTATTTCATTAAGTTTTTCTGCCACTTCAAAAATTCTGTTCCCCAACTCGGGAATATCACGTGAATTGGAATAAAGTGAGTTCAAGCTCGAGTTTAACTTGGCGAGCACGAAAAATTAAATAACCGTTACCGAGCTGAAAAACAAAGCAGAAAAACTTCATTACTGAACGGTAAACTCCCGGGTTCCGGTCCTCTACGACCGGATAAGCATTTTTTATATCATTTGACATCAATCTCAAGAAAAAAAACTATGTATCGATAGAATTTACAAAGAAAATACGATGTTTGCCTGAAAATGGTTACCTACTCATACCACTTTCACATTTAAAATTTGAATAGTCAATTTCAATCCTTAATTCTCATAAGTAGCATTATTTAATATCGGTATAAAAAAAACAGCACCGAAATGGATTGTATTTCGAAAACGCATATTATTAAGTGGTTGCTTTTTAGGTTATACGATTTTTTTAAATTATATTTTTGTTGAACAAATAGTATGATAATTTTTTTTCTGTATGCAGATATAATTTTTTTTATTTTGGTTAGATCATATATAAATGCAGGAAACTCCATTAATGGAGGACTGAACGCTGTTGGGGCAAATAAGAAATTGTCCAAAGAAGCGAAGCTAGCAGTCCACAATGGAGTGCTTATACCAACCCTGATGTATGGCAGTGAGGCATGGAACTGGCAGAGGAAGGATGAAAGTAGACTGAATGCTGTGGAAATGAGATCTTTGAGACGGATGTGCGGTAAAACCATGTATGACCGTATTACAAATGTGGATATCCGGAAAGAATGCAAGGCTGATATGAGCGTAATGGATAGGATCAAGAAAGGGACGCTTAGATGGTTTGGGCATGTAGAGCGAATGAACGAAGAAAGGAGTGTGAAAAGAATATATGATGCGAAAGTGAATGGAAGAAGAAGTCGAGGACGCCCGAGAAAGACATGGCACGATCAAGTAAATCAAATACTTGAATCGGGTCATGTGAAGAGTCAGAATAACAGAAGAGTATGTATGAGACGATGTATGAATGTAAATGAAGCAAGAATTGTGTGCCAAGACAGAGTTGTATTTCGGTCCGTCATCTCTGCCTACCCCTGCGGAGAAACGGCGTGATGGTTAGTTAGTTAGTTTTTTTTTATATCTAATAAAATACTAATTTATCAAGTATATCTACCTATCACTGAGGTCTTTTTTTAAAGTCACGGAACCTCTCAGATGTGTTGACGAAACTTTGGATTCTTGTGCCAATCAGACGCTGTTATAAATCACGATGGTATGAATAAAACAATATGGCAAATAGAAACTCGTGTTTATCGGAGTTCTTAGTCCGACTGTTTACACGTAATGGCAGTAAGGTAAGATGCAATAAACAAATAAGAACAAAGACGATACCAATTATACTATGACACAACAGGATATAGGTAATCTTACCAACAGATAGTAAATCAAAGCACCACAAGTTCGCCTTACATGGGACAAAACTGAATAAAACATACAAGAAGCCTTCGCAGTGTCTGCATTTAAATAAACGTGAGAGTTTATTCACACGCGAAACGAAAGATCTAAAAAACATAATAGGCTTTACTCGTGTCTTGTGTTACATCGGATAGTAGGAAAACTATTCAGAGAAAATAAGCAAAGCGTGGTGACTAAAAACACGGAGAGTATCTATTTTAATCAATTATTTTTATAGAAATTGGAATTGACTTTTAAGCGTAAATGCTTATTTTTTTTAAATATTTAAATAATATCAATAATCAACAACACAAACATGAAAAAGAAAAGCCCGAAAAAAAAAACAATGGTCACAACCGAGACTCGAACTCGGATACTCTATCCGGGAGTAAAATCCCAATGGCTAAATTGGTTGAAGCTTTTTTTTATAGTAAATACCGCACAAGAGTCCCAATTGCTCCCAACCGTATAGAGCCAGTGAAACTATGGCATCCACAATTGGGGCATGTTGTGAGGCTGAAGGTAGTGGGGAGGGAAAGGAATGGGGAAGAAGAAGGTTGGGAAGTACCTGACTATTCAGATCTGGTCACCAAACACGGCTAAAGCTATTTCAAGCAACGTTTCAATTCTAAATGGTGGTCTTTCACCAGGGCGATCTACCACTTTGGAACGCGCCGCAAATATTTATTTATTTACGCCCGTTCTGGGTTTTTATACAAATATTAACATTTTTTTTTAAACAATAACCTCATTAGTGCAAAAAATATTGTAAAATAAAAATAAAAAAGAGTATTGAATATCAGATACAAAATATTGTAGATGAAAATAACTAATAATATTTAATAAATAACAGGTTCAAAAATATTGTAAAAGAAAAAAATATTCTATTAAATAACAGGTTCAACCATTAGTTTAGCTCTGCCAGATTACAACAACTGTACTAAATTAGACTTATAGTTTGATATTGACGTGTTAAATATATCAGCGACATCGGAGTATGTGTTTTCCAGCTGTTGCATTCGTCGCATAGGCGTGTTGAGTTGCGTGGTTGAAGCACGATTGCTACAATAGTATGGTAGGTACTGCCTTAATATCAAATAAATATCCTTTTTATATGAATTAAATGTGCTATGACACATATTTATTAAATAAAAGTTATTAACGCACGCCGGGTTTAAACCCACGACCTTTGGATTCGTATTCGAGCGTTTTACCACTCGACTGTGGAGGCCGTCATTACTCGTTACTCCCGGATACGAGTCTCGGTTGTGACCATTGTCTTTTTATTTTCTGACTTTTTCTGTTTCATATTTGTGTTGTTGATTATTGATACTTTTTAAAAATTTAAATTATTTTGA
This sequence comes from Drusus annulatus, assembly GCA_022651775.1. Classification (NCBI taxonomy): domain Eukaryota; kingdom Metazoa; phylum Arthropoda; class Insecta; order Trichoptera; family Limnephilidae; genus Drusus; species Drusus annulatus. The sequence continues at coordinate 19,529 of JAGWCC010001001.1, forward strand.
TATCTATATTTTTTGCTGCTGCCCAGGCTCAACCGCTTTGAATCCTTGGAGTAACAATATATGGAGAGAGAGGTAATTATTTTTTCCCAACCTATACAAACTTGGGATACATCACTTTCTCCGGGTTTCTGCGTCGTACACCATGAGAAAGAAAAAGACAACAAAATTTCCCAAATTATTACACCGCTTTAAAGTATTGTAAGAGTGTTCTTTGTGTCCCGCGTCTCCGTTGACTCCGCCCACACGTTTTGATATTCGAGATAACTTAACGGTTTTTAGGTTATATGCTATATTTTTGTTTACAACAATACTGTGAAAAAGTGGTTATACGAATAAACAAAAACATTATGTTGACATGTGCTTTGAATGGATGTATAAATACCCTCCTAGCCACGCCCAGGTCTAGCCGAGTCCGGAAAAGCTCATCAAAACTGACTACAGCAGCGCTCTCTCTTGTATGTAATTGATCTGAGTTTTGAGCGAATTTTACTGTTACACAAGTACTACTTCATTGGCACAAACATCTCGACACAACTCGTCAACAATGTTGCGAAAATGGCGACTACACAAAGACCCATACTAGGCACCTGTCTCCTTGCGATATTGAAATACGAGTGAATTCGGAGCAATTCGAAGTTTGCCGACATTACCATCACAATTTCCAACCTCAAGTGCGACAGTAATCGGTACGTGTTACGACTGGCAGATAACCGTTGAAAAATAAAACATTATTGAAAATTGTTTGGGAAAGTGAAGCAGATGTCATCCACATGAACGGGTTGGTGTGAATAGAACTGCCGGCCTCAGATGTTTGAAAAAAATTAAAGACATTTGAGAGAGACCCCATGTCCAAAACTAGACGCAAGAAGGCCCATAAAAAATAAGTCACCAGACCTAAATCCACATAAATATCCAGTTTAAATAAATATATTTGACTGAGAAAGGTACTGTTACATCGTTGTGTTGTATCGTCGACAAGTAAATAAGCCAAGTCGGGACCACATAGCTGTTTGTTTGATTGATTTCTTGAATGTCTTGCGGTCGACTCGGACTGATTATCTCACAGGAAAGCAGTCATTGAAATGTTAAATGAAACGTTCTCGAATTATTAAGGCTGCCAAATAAAATTATAGTACTGATATGGTAAGTTCCTTCTTACTGTGGGGAGTAATCTAAAGGTGTATTCTGTGAATGTGTTGTTTTTGGCTTTGGAAGTTCATTTTCAATTTGAAGGAGTCTAACTAGAGTCTGTTAACTACTGCTAAATGGGCAAAAATCGTGAGCAACTTCAAACACTGTACAAATCACTAGCGGATGGTAGATTCTTTGACTCGATAAACTTGTCAGCGCACGAGACTTCGTGTTGAAAAATAATTTGACATGGCAATTTGAGTGATTGGTCTTCCAATTTGGTCGGTCGTGTAGAGTTTCAGGTATTTTAACTGTCCGGCCTCACCTGTGATAAGGATTCTTGTAAATATTAACTCCATATCCCCCCTATCACTGTAATCAAACAGCCAAACAATTCACGTTGTCTCTCGGTAGAATTGATCACTCTTTTCAAAAATCTTTTTCTAATAGAATAATTGAAAAACATGTGGAACAAACATTATTGTACCTTGGCTTAGGTTGAGACACTTAAATGTACATCTCGAAGCTTCATAGCTCACAATGGAACTGACACAGCAAGAAAAGGATTGCGTTGGTCTAAAAATGACAGATAAAAAAAACCGTAGATAATTCATGACGGTGAAGATCACCGTTCACGAATTATTATTGAGACGTGCAAACAGATTTTCTTTTAGTTTATGGCTAAATAACACGGCACGTTAACTCAAAAATATACACAATCGCTAAATAATATTCTTCCAACTACTAATAAATAATGTTAGCTTTGGAATCGCCGGTCTGTAGAGTAGAATGCTGTCGGCAGACAATAGAACCGAATAATTCATATACACATTGACTTCAGCATCGACTGAAATAAAATCGATTGAAGAGCTTTCAAGAAAGTTTTTCCATGTCAAAGTGTTTGAAGTTTGTTAAAATATAAACTGAGCGCAAAATATGAACGAAAAAAGCGAATTCAAGTTATTGACGCAAGTAATAAGAAGCAGTGGCACGAAGTAATATTATTTTCCATTGTTTTTTTTTTAAATTTCAAACAGTGACAGTTAAAAACCAACTGAAAAGTTTTTGCTCTGGATATTAGCAAACATCGATATAAATATGACTGTACGCCACAGAGTGCTAAGAATGCATACAATTAAACTTGTCCACAAAAATTACTGCCCACGTTCAAATATCACATGTTAATATCAATTTCAACAGTAAACAAGGCTCGTTGTCTATGCTGTGCGTTCACATTACCCGCTTTGTACTGTGCACTTAGTAGCTTGTACCTTTTCGTAATCAATTATTGGTCACTTATGCCATGCACGTGTGAGTCAATATTCATTGTTGATCGAGTCGCAGGACGTCCGCTGGGCGAGTCCCGTTAAACAGCCTTATTAGCTTAATAGTATTGCAATGGAGTAAAGGACGCCGTTGCGAGGCGGTTCTTTGAAACTAAACTGTTTACTTTAATGAACGCAGTGATGTGTTTATCGTTCAAACGGAAAATATAGAAGAATTATGCCTAGCGATTTGATCTGTGTGTGGCACAATAAAAACATGAAATGTGTTGCAGTGATCTCTGAAACAGTAAAAACTTTCGAATGGTAAGTTCTGGCGTCACGAAATTAGCATAGATTTTTCTGTCCGGAATTTCCGCTTGCAACGTAATTTTCATCGCAAAATATCAATGACATAATATATTTGATGAAGGTATCCATTTAACTGTCAACATAACACGGCGCTGTGTTGTTCTATATATTTCGATGGTTCCCTAAGAAAAGATATTTCGAAAAAAATGTCTTGAAACTCCGGCGAAACCAGGTAGTAACTAATGTTTAAATATATTTAAATGACATTTTTCTTTGTAGACCCGTTTTTAAAGCCCAATTTATTCCATTAATTATTCGTAATACCAGGTATGTGAAATCAGATATTTCATGATCTTACTAAAAAATATATTCTATTTTTTGTACAGTTTAACGAGAAGATATTTTGAATAATACGAGTGAAAGCACAAGAAATGTCTTGATACGGTCAGTTATTTTTACGACTTTCAACCCGAGATTTTGAGCAAACTACCAGCCCATTAAAATTCGGCATAAGTTTCAACTTATGAATGAATGGAACCAGAAGGACTATAGAAATACAAAAGTAGTACTGCCTAATTTCTCAAAAATAGATGTCCTTTGATAAATAAACGATAAAATATAACAAATAAAATCATAAAATAAATATTACCACGTAGCTTTACTTTCAAAGGGGAAATGTTCTTAAAATCTTAACACACCGAAAGAAAATTACAAATGTGGCATTTACGATAAATTTTCCAACAAAAATCGCCTTATAGCTTAGTCATTAAATATTAAGGCTAAGGAATTTATAATCATTTGCAGAAAAAAAAAATCAAACAATAATAAAGTAAATACCAACAAGCAACGTTAATAATAATAATATTTGGATAATTTGTATAGCGCCGTTTTTATGAGAAAACACCTCAAGGGCGCTTACAAGATTTAGAAGAGAATTAAGCCAATTACAAGAGAAAGTCAACATTTAACTCTAAAATAACATTCGCTATTCACACACTTTATTACAATCAACCTGAATAAGACCGATGTGTCGGAAAGTCACGCTATCAAAAGGTCAAGTAGCTATTTTATTCCGATTCGGAGGTCATATTACTATTCAAAAGCATTTTCCTTCCAGTTGTAACTTTGAGATAGGAAACTTTCCGCAAATACATATTCAATAAATCAAAACTTAAGATTTCTTCATTCCCGGGATGAGAATGGTTCAATCCTTAAGTTTCCTTTAGTAGGTCAAACTTGTCAAACTATTTTACACGCAGCTGAACGACTCCGAGAAATCTGATATCCAAAAGATTCACAAAGAAAATATTCAAATCTTCAATCAAAAAGACCTTTGCAAGCTACAAATATATAAGAAAATTAAAATTAACACATTTCGGCGATAATAATTATTAGGTTTTATGATTGTCAAAAATATATAATACATTATAATAGTATTCAGATCAGACCACCAATCGAAAAAAGGGAGCGTGGAATAATAAACTACAAGCAAGGAAACAGCTTGCGATATAATAATACGGGAAATGGCTCAAAATGCCAGCAGTTGCTCTCGTATTACCTCACAAATCCGAGGCGTTTCGGAATTAGGTACATAAGCCGCATATTGCCACGTTAACCTTTCAATCTTGTGGGTGTAGATTGGCCTACCTGACTAACTACAGAATATATTGGTCCATGGAAGACGTAATGGTATGTATACCTGAGACAGTGGACTGGCTTTCCTGGGACGCGCGTGCCTCCTGCCTACTACAGCAGCCTACTATGCAGGGGTATGTTTCTAGGTCAATTGTATTTCAGTCGAGTCCGATTTAATTACAGCCTTCACATACAAGTAGCGGACAATAGCGTTTCAACGACTTTTTTTTAACGTTTCTTGGCTTTATAAGAAAGAATGGATAGATTGGATATAATTACATCCTCTTTTACGGTGGACAATTAGCAAGGCTTCCATTATTTACTAAGAGGCCTGATTTAAAAAAGGAATGGTAGATTTGGTACAAAAAAACGTTTACACTGAAGTGGCTGCTTACGGCTCGAGTTAGCGTACCAGTAAGGGAATCATTACAAAAATGGTAAGTAAAGTAAGTGTATAAAATAAAATAATAATAATAATAATTTATCTACCTTTTTAAGATAAAATCTTTAAAAATAGTATATAAATATATATATCTTATTTATATATATATATATGAGATAAAACCTTTAAAAATATTATATATATATATTGATCTAAGCCTAAAAAGGAACATCTCAACATTATGCGGTGTAGCAGAAATTCGATTGAAATGCATCCTTTTGCATATTATTGAAAATAATTAAGAAATATAATGACATTCAAATGCTCCTTTTCGTAACATTTCCCTCTTTTAAAAGCAAAAAAAAAACAATAAAATAAATCACACGCTTACGGATTAAAGTTCTTCGTTGCATTGTTCATTAAATTTGCTCTTTGATTGAGATTATGATCGAATTTCCTTAGACACGGTGATCCGCCCACAAATTGCATTTTAATTGATACTGCAAAAAATCACACAGGTGTAACAATACCAATTGCAATATCTAAAATATTCACAATTTCATTGTCATTATAACATGTTTGAAATTCTGATCTAAATCTAAAACAATCTATGTTACACAATAATAAAAAAGGAAATCACAAAACCAAAGTTGATCTTAATTTGTGATTGGAAAAAACGTAATCGTTGATACCCACGTTATCTGGTGTATTCGAAAACCTCCATGTAAATGTATGCATCGAACAACTTCACTGCGCAACAACACATGTTCCAACGAAGACAAAGTTGAAAAGAAAAGGTCCTTTTTTAATATTTTATCAAACTCTCGTCGCAGTGGTCTCACTTGAGAAATCTGGTCGAGTGTGGATCGATCCGACAGAACAATAAAAATCAGGCGCCTACTGAATGCTATGTTTATGAATGGGTTTCACAGTGTAGATCACTCTATTAGCGGTTGAATTTTCAAAATGCTACACATTGCAAATGGCTTCGTTTTGTCATAGTTAAAGTGCGAGATCATTTTTTCATCAGAAAAAAGCAATTTTTATAGAGACAATTTGGTGAAATATCTCTTGAATAGCACTTTATAAAACTATGAAATAACATAACACTATAATTATAGTTGCTTGCAAAATAACTTGCCTCAAATTAAAATAGGATTTATGATACAAACAATAATTGGACGTAGTTATGCAGAAAACATATACACCCAAAATTTGCCAAAATCGAGTTTTACATGTTTTCCCATAGATAAATACGAGATTTATATTTGCTGAAAACATCCAAGCCTCAAATGAAATATATTTTTGGTAATTATTTTTATTACTAACGCACATTACAGATATTTTACATAAATTAAATTTTATAAACACATTGATAGATTGTAAATTACCTATTTATAATAATGCTCATAAAGAAAAAAAAACACTGATATTCACTTTGACAAATGCCGATTACGCATATTAATGCTTTTTTATCGTCATATTTTCAAACGCCTTTTTCTCAGTTTCATCTTTGTAGGGTTGGATGCTTTCTGCATAACTACGTCCAATTTGTATTTAGATTTCGTGGGCGGTAATAAAGTACCTACGGAAAAGATATTTTTTTAAAAGTAGAAGTACTTACATATACACCCAGTAAAACAAATACATTTAAGTAATAGGGCCAGTGCCGAAAATGAGGTTTTCCATTAACTTAAAATTATTCTAAAGAGATTTGAATTAAGCTCTGAATTCTGTTAACTTATAATAATCAAATTTCCATTAAAAAAATGTGGTACAGCAAAGTAAAATATGTACGTGTTTTAAATTAACCGCCATCAATGTAAAAATTATTACGATGTTTCTACAGTTATTATATTAAAACTTCCGTGTAAATATGGACGCCGGAAATCATAACTTATTAGATTTTAAACTTTTTTTATTTTGCTGAATAAAATTGATTCGGAATGCTGGCTTCTCCGTAAACAGAATATTGAGAAAACGCGCCCAGCTATTAAATAATAATTCTTCCAAGGATATTATGAAGCCATCACTCACATCGACTCCCTCCCACCATATTGCGTGAGTGCATTTTTATTACCGAATTATGTCGGGAAAAGGCGATATTGCGCCGCTAACAACTGTGGCTTTCCACCAGAGTTTCCACAAATAATAGTGAAGTAAAACACACCCAGTTAGAAATAAATACATTATGCTTGCAGGGACGTGTAACCCCGGCTTTATGGACCCAGAAAAGTCGGGAAAGCCTTTGGCCACCATTGCCATGGAAACCAAAACGATGGGAAAATTCGCGCGGAGCGAACTTCATATTATTTATTTTATCATCTAACAAAGGTAATAAATTATTAAGAAAAGATTAAATTGTAATTTAGTTATGTTGAGACACCTTTCCACTCGCGGGGTGGGGGGGGGTCAGGGGTATTGTAGAATGAAGAATGGCGCTTTGGGATAATGTAAGTAGGTATCAAATATACTGGCGAAGGTTGGGGAAAAAATATAATAGATCAATCACGCACATTTTTACGGTTGATTGAGTACTTGGCTACAGTATTTATAAATAAACTCGTTACTGCCTTTCAGAGTTTCGACACTATTTGTTCTTATTGGACAATTTATTGAAAAAAAATAACCAAATAATTCACCGTCTTATTTTTCGAGAGATAAATTAATATTTAAAAAAAACTTCTATGATAGAAATGAGGTTGTAACCTAAAAATTTCAAACAGAAAAACCTGTGCATATTTTGTGTTGTCTGAATTCACCGTCTGAGAGTATACGCGCTGGTTTTAAAGTTTATTTTGTAGAACTCCATTATAAATTTTAAAAAATTACAATAAAAATCCTTATTTAAAATCAAAAAACTATTTTTATTATTACAAAAGTTCTGCTATGTAATTATTTTTATGGGTGGCATCAGTTTCGCCTTCCTAAGGCATTGTCAAACTGTGGGGAAGCCAACCATGAAAATTTCCGCAAAAAGTGAGGTAAGCGGGGAATCCGTAGGTATGCCGTCATTTCGTTGATAAATTTTATTGTTAAATATAAAATAGTTTGTTTCCGCACACCGCACCGGCCGATTCTGACATAAGTTCGTTTAAAAATAATAAAAACATTTAATAGATTCGCAATTTGCCAAACATCTCTTAAACGAAAATCACAAACTTATAGTCGCTGTAAATCAAATATTTTAGAACAGTTGGAAATAAATTAAAAATCGAATAATCCTAACTTTGAATTTAATAAAGGAACAAAAAATACGAGTATATTTTATAATACATTCGCCAAACTTAGTTCAAACCGAGATTTAAAAAAAAATCGTAATTCCTATACAGGAAAAAAACCATGTTTCCCAAAATGAATTAGGAAACACCAATGGCCCTTTTATAATGACTTTTAGTCAAATTCAAACAATATTATATCTAGAATACTTAACCCAGTATGCAAACTTTCCATGCTAATAACATTAATAATATCCGACAATTTACTCGGAAATGTAAATAAGGGCATTGGTAATAAAAATATTTTGTCAAAAGCTTTTCATTATAATGTGTATCTAGAAATGATATAAATAGTTTGTCTGTACGCGACTTCTCCACAGTTTGACAATGCATTCGGAAGGCAGAACAACAGTCATACATAAAAAATAATTACATAGCAGAACTTTAAAAAAGTTTTATTGATTTTAAATAATAAGTGTATAAAAAAAAATAGAGTTAAAATAAACTATAATATATTACAGTTAAGATAATACGATTATTGGTATCGGAATAGGAGCACATTCAACGTGCTCACCCTGCTCTTTAAGTTGGAAGCACACCCTTCCGTGTGGTCATTTAAACAAGCACCAACCAAAACCGTTAGAAGAGGTTTTGAATTAATTACAAAAACGCATTGTCTCCATTCTCCCCGTGTCTGTAATACAAGGGTCAATAAATCACCAAAGCCAAGATCCATAGCTTCAAGAGGTTTCTCGTTCTCCGACTACACTGGCCACCGTACGAAATCTCTACTAACTAAAATCTATTCCAACGATGAACTTTATTAAACAAAACAATCTATTATAAACAGGAGAAACAGGCGTTTATATAGGTTACTAATTCAGACAGATAATTATTGCAATTGAGATATTAATTTAAAAATAAACCGATTATCAAACCTTAGGAAGATTAAAATGTTATTTAAAGACAACAAAATAGGTGAAAAAATAAAACAAATAGGTACCTACTTATAAACCGCTATATTTACTGAAAATATTAAACTTCATAATATTGACGCCATGAACATTGCACACCGCAATTAACTGAATTTCTTGATCACAAAGTATTTTCAATTCGCAACATCATTTAATTATATGATATGACCATTTAACTGTTAAAAAAAACCATTTTGCAATCCGTATTTTTCAATTAATTATGTATTTCTTTTTTTTAGAAAAATGAGCATTACATTCTCAGTGAAGAGGGGTAGTAGAGTTAGTTGAACTGAAATATAAAAAAAAGAGTAGCAGGACTTCAAACGAAATATATTAAATAAAATTATTTAAATATATATATATATTGTTTTATTCTAATTATTGCGAACCCTAATGTTACTGTTTTTTACGAACATGAAACAAAAGATTTATTGAATACAGTGGTCTCGTAAAACAAATAACAATATACTCGTATGTATGGATAACTAAGAACGTCGAGAGTTTAAACATTGTTTTATTGTCAAGTTATGTTTGAATGTGTCTTGTTTTAGTAATTCCTCCTTAGCAGTGAATGTTACACAAAACGGTACGAGTCAGCCATTCATTATTATTATGCGATATGTTTGTTTTCCTCCGAAATTTCCAGAACGTCTAATTACGCTGTCTTTACGGGTTAAGTTCCATAAGCACACGCTTAAGGACGCCATTGAGTAATGTTAACTCGCATGCGAGTACTTTGGCCGAGAATGCTATTCACAGTAAAGCAGAGGCATATATACATAAACATTAAAACAATACATACTCGTACGTTGCCTAAGATACTAGGAGACAGTTTAGTGTCGAGTTTCAGAATGAGAACGATTTTGTTACTAATGCAAAATATATTTGGGGATAGGGTCGTAGGGTTTATTTAGAAGTGCCCGGCACACCTCAATCACTCATTTTGGTTGTTTTTATTATACACAGTTTAAAAGTAACACAATCGAATAATTATAAAAAATAATAATGGAAATTATTAACTTTGAACACACATCCCTCCCCCCTAATCTATCTTTGTTTTCTGACAACCACTTAATATGATATTTTTGGTAATTTTAACTAGTGATATAACAAATTTATTAGAATATGACGATACTTATTTATTCTAATATTTAGAACCAATATTAATTTATTTTCAAATTAAAATATATTTTATAATGTATGATTACTTTTGTTCGCATTTTTAATTCTACATTTTTTTGTTGTTTTTTTATATGAATACCGCACAAGAGTCTCAACTGCTCCCAACCGTCTAGAGCCAGTGAGACTATGGCATCCCCAAATAGGGTATGTTGTGAGGCTGAAGGTAGTGGGGAGGGAAAGGAATGGGGAAGAAGAAGGTTGGGAAGAACCTGGCTATTCAGATCTGGTCACCAAACACGGCTAAAGCCATTTCAAGCAACGTTTCGATTCTGAATGGTTGGTCTTTCACCAGGGCGATAATATACTAGAGTATCTACCACTCTGGGTTTTGTTAACTAGTTTCGTGCGTTACTTTAAATTGTTGTGTTAAATATTTATGTCGATTTCTAATTTTGTATTTCTCTACTTGCCCTGAAGATGTCAAAAATAAGTGACGAAACTAGTTGTTAATTATTTTATGAAATAAAAAATATATTAAAAAAAAATGTAAACGACACTTAGTTATTTAGTAATAATAGAACTTTCTCAAAGATATCGTACTTAACACTTTTTTTTGATTTGCTGTACAACCCCAGCATTTTAAAAACTAACTAGCTTAAAACTCAAATAAAGAAGTATACCATATTATCATACAAATAAAATTAATAATATTTTTTATCAGAATAAATTCAGGGATAGGGCGATAAAATACCTTAACTTGAAAAAAATAGTAAACTAAAATGGTGAAACCTTCGAATAAAACAGAAATAACACAATATACTATACTAAGTAACAAGTCGTCATACTGAATTTACGGAGGATATGTGATGATTTCAGGTGGGCCATCAACAGGTATTCCGGCTAGACAATCGTTGGACCAATTAAAATCTAGCTGTGTTATGAAGAATTAGTTTGTTGAAGTGCACAAATAAATGTACATGTTTTCTTTCAATTATATTTTGGACACTGCTAGTTTGGGTGTTGTGGTGTCGATTTAAATGTTTTTAAGGAACAATAATAAACAAATAAAGATTTTTTTAAATACAAGTTTTAATATCAAATATTAATTTTGATGTTTGATAAATAAATTAAGAAATATATTCAATGAAAGAAATTATAGGTTACTTGGTTTTTACATTTACATTTTTCAAAATAATTTAGAATGAATTGAAAATTGTGATTGCGTAATGCAGTCCATATACGACGGACGCCTCGGTAATCTCCACAATGGATAGCTCACATTTTACTGTCTATTCCAAGGGGAATAGAGGAATTCCTAGACGAACTGTTCCATCACACGTTTCATTGCATTACGCCTCCTATATATCATTAAACTGACGTAAACAATGCCTCGGGCTTCCATAACACTCTGCACAATAAAATAGACGAAAGATGCGGACAGACACTAAGAAATAAAGAAGAAGAGGAAGTGAGTATTATTGATTAAAACGTCTGCGGTTGTTTACGCAATCTTCTCAATATCCACGGCATTAATTTTCTCAATGGGATTAAGATTTTCATAAGGAAATAATGGGAAATACTTTCAGATACTGCAACGGTCATGTTGTAAAATGCACAATGAAAAGCTAATGCAAACGATTGGTTCAGTAAGCATCTTATCAATAACTGACAGTTATCCTACAGATCTAGCCCGTCGCACGACCCGCGCATCCGTAAATACCAATTAAGTAGTTCGTATTTTTGTAAGTAATTTAACAATATCTTAAAGTTATTTCATAGCTTTTTAAAACTCCCTCAATGTGATATTTCACAAAAATGACCCAATAAACCTGAGCTAAAAAATATATTAGTATTAGTGTACGTGAAGTGTTGGTATTTACACCTTATTATATATTTTTTATAGTGAATACCGTCTGGAGCCAGTGGCACTATGGCATCCTCAAATAGGGTATGTTGTGAGGCTGAAGGTGGTGGGGAGGAAAAAGAGATGGGGAAGAGGAAAGTTGGAAAGTACTTGGCTATTTAAATCCGATCAAAACAGACGGCTAAAGTCATTTCAAGCAATATTTCGAATCTCAATGGTGGTCTTTCACCAGGGTGATAAAATATAGGACGGGAGATCTACCACCCTAGAACTCCTAAAGCGACATAACGCTTTTACAATTCGATAAACTTAACAATTCTTATTCTTTAAAAAAACTAAGATTTACAAAATTCTGTCAGACAGGGGAAGGGTGAGATGTCCAAGGGTATAATTTCTTCTGAATCCTAGAGTGCAATTAAGTAAATTTTAAAACAGGTGGCCATCGTAATAATACAAATTTGTATTTAGGGAAGGGAAAGGTTTGGCCAGGTTAGGTGATTATAATAAGCTCGTGGAAGTAAGTAATATAAGCAGTGCCTAAAGAATGAAATAAATACAAATTGTGTAAATAAAATTAAGTCTCAAATTTTTCAAAATAGTAGGTATTCAATAATACATTAAGACTAGTCTCCCTCTGCTCAGAAAGTTTGTTTTATCAGGAAAGAGAGGGAGAGAAAAGTTGAGAACGCACTCAGTCAATACGAACGATGAAAAAAGAACATGACATTTATATTGCATTCAGGGAAGAAGTACCTTTCCCGTGACGTATTGCGACACAATCCATTTTAACTCCGGGCCAACCATCTCACAATCCGATCTTTGTTCAGCCTTTACATTCCATTTCTACTTTAGTAAATCTCCACCCTCGCCTCCGACTTCTTCTAATGTCTTTTTTCATCTCGACGCTCCGCCATTTTGTGTGCTCCATTGTTTATTTTCGCCGTCCGCCCTGAAGAATGGCGGATCAGTAGCGCGCAAGTGACGAGATACCTCCTCACCTGTTGTACTCTCTCCTGCTACCTGGAACCTCTCCTGGTTCTTCTGTTACCCTGACCCTCTCCAGGAATTACATCTCACGGGGTAGATTCGATACGTTCAATAATTTTACCTATTGTCTTTCGCGTTACTTTTATTTTGTCACCCATTTTTATTTGAAACAGAAAATGTATTTTAGAATACTTAATAAAGTTTATTTTTATTTTTTTATGTAATAGATATTTTACAAAGTTGAAAGCATTATTTCTGAGCTAGTCTGTATGTATAGAAGGTATATAAATTATATGATAGGTATATTATAATATTTTATATTAAATTATACTATTATGCACATTCGGATCCTCTGGGACTGTTTTCAGATGTATGAACCTAAATGTTAACCTCTCTTTCTGTAATAGATGTATCAGCGCTATGCCTTTACTAGATTCTTCAACGTAAAAAGACTAGTAATGTTATTTAAATACATATTACAGCTATAGCTTTGTACAGCGCCCTTGAGGCGATATTTCACAAAAATATCGCTTTGAAAATATGCTAGCATTAATTACTGACTTCATGATCAATGGGGTACCGCCTTATACAAAATGCTACGGGGGCAATGTGCTACCTTCTCATGAAGCAAATATCAGTTTCTATTTTGTCCATAAATAATTACTCTGCCGGAACTTAACAACCTCTTTGTTTCATTATTTAGCAGATGTCACGCTAATTAAATTAACAAATCTAGGCAACCTATCAACAGGTACACATAAAGACTCCTACGTTCAATTTGAAATTAACCTTCAACCGTGAAGCTATGAATACCGATTCATACATTCATAGATCAACGCCTTCAACTGAAATTCGCGGAGAAGATGAGCGATGAGCGTGCTGGATTTCCCAACAATCAAAATAAATAACGAGTATTGTGATGTAATAAACGCGTGCAGTTTTGGTGTCTCTCTGAGATGTTAGGTAGTTACTAATGACATTAGTAGTTAAATAATAATAATATTTGAATAATTTTTAAAGTGCTGTCAACTAAAAACTGACGTTTGAACTTTCGGTGCCGATATCATACCTATAGTATTCAAAAACTTGCAGTACAGTAGAAAAATGTGATGATCTGCACATAGAGAACCCAAATAAATATAAGTTTTTTTCGAAAAAGTTTCCGAAAAAACGCACCTTTTTTTGGCAACTTTAGGGTTAATACACTACTGGAGCTTGGTCTACGCTTCGAAGCATTATAAAATACAATAAAAAGCTGATAGTAATCCCGTAGCGACAGAATATTAATATTTAACAAAAAAAGCCCCTTGGACTGGATTTATTCGAAAACGAAAGTTCAAATAAAAAAAAGTTATTCCACAAAATCGACTCTAAATGAGACATACGAGGCCTGTTCAAAAGAAAAGGTGAATTTTGAATTTTCGCGGGCTGAGTACATTCGATTATCGTTTTTTTTGTTGTGTGTTAGCATTATCAGCCATTTTGGATTAGTGGTTTGGTTTTTGACAACTGGAAAGGTTAGTCACGTTTTTGTGTGTTCTTCGATTTTTTACTTTTGAAAAAAATGGATCAAAGATTATGTATTAAATTTTGCGTTAAAAATGGAATAAAGTGCTCCAACGCACTTAAAATGTTGACTGTGGCATTCGGCGAGTCTACTTTGTCTCAAAAGTGTTTATAAGTGGTACAAGCGCTTTACAGAAGGCCGAGAAGATGTTAATGACGATGAGCGTCCTGGACTTGTGGAAAAACAAATCATGGATTTTATTCTTTGATCCTTTTTTCAACTGAACGACGAGTTTCCGGACACCGTATATTAAATGTGTTTATCAATATGTCATTGCGTTTATTTACAATACTTGGTAAAGATTCTTAGAATAATAGTTTAAATATGATTTTTTATTTATTTACGCCCGTTATAGGCTTTTGCATACATGTTAACATATATATTTTAAACAATAACCTCATTGGTGCAAAAAAATGTGTAAAATAAAATGTAAAAGGTATTGAATAGCAGATACAAAAAAATTGTAGATGAAAATAACTAATAATATTTAATAAATAACAGGTTCAAAAATATTTTAAAAGAAAAGAAAAAATATATATTAAGTAACAGGTCCAACTATTAGTTTGGCTCTACCAGATGACAACAACTGTACTAAATTAGACTTATAGTTTGATATTGATGTGTTAAATATATCAGCGACATCGGAGTATGTGTTTCCCAGATGTTGCATTCGTCTCATAGGCGTGTTGAATTGTGAGGTTGAAGCAGAATTGCTACAATAGTACGGTAGGTACTGCCTTGTAACCGTCTTGCTAGGAACATAAAATGAAATCAAATTTAAAAGTTCAGGGCTGCCAATCATTTCAAGAATTTCAAGTGCTATTTTAGGAGGTCTTTAATTTCCTTGCGGTCCTTACTCATTAGCCATTTAGTAATGTTTTGTTTTAAGGAATACATATTGGTGATGGCTACAGTCTGTGGTGGGAGTTTGTTGTAAGATAGAAAGTAGGTGTACATAAATGTAACATTGCGGGTGGGAATCCAGTAAAGGTATAGGGGTAGAAGATAAGAGTTGATTTAAAATATGTGGTCAATTAAGTCTATAGTTATCAAAATAACTTCATCTTAACATATAAAGTATATTATAATTACTGTTATAAAGTATTTCTCGTTTGTGTTGTTTGTATATTCTATGATTTGGTCTGTTTTATAACGCGACCTCAGGTATGTTCGTTTGTAAACAAAGCTAAGAAATAACCTAAAAATTTAGATCATATTACCATAAAAAAAACTTTTAGCCATTTTACTTACGTAAAAAGAGTAAATAATATCTTCATTTGAAGTAGGTGGTATTAAAATTAAACATCTCCGATATGTTAAGTTAATTATACTGATCTAAAAGCGTGAAGATTCAAATGTTAAACAAAGTGCAAGGTCAAAAGCGTAGGGAGCGGCGAGTTGTGACCAACGCAACGCAGCGGTGCACCGCTGCTGCAGTTTGTGGGGGCCCCAGGTACCTCTAGTAAGAATATCATTGCGGTGAGGTTTGATGGCGGGGAAAGGGGTCGGGGGACCCAACAGGTGGTCAACACGGTCAGCTAACCTTACGAGAATTGCATAACATTATGTGCATAACTGCGGTGTGTAATGTTTTATAAATAAACACCGGGCTTTGTGGATGTTATATTTGCGTTAGTGGTTATAAGAAGATACCTAAACTAATCGGAATTGCGTCTTATTGATTATACCTACTTATTTGATAGTTTTAAAAGGCAAGATCGTATGTTTAAACCAGATAAAGTTATTCGTACTACTCATTACATAGATTTGTTTTAATATCAGAAAAAAATGAACACATTATTTCTTGGTTGGCACAAAACTTCTAACGCCAACCTTTGTACATTCAATTTTAAGGAAAAAATATTTTTTGCGTACTTTAAGTTTGTCATGTTTATCATTATCCTGTTTTTATTGTTTCTCTCTCATGGTTGGCATAATCGCTTCTGTCAAAAATATAATAAGCTTTTTTTACAAAGCGCCTTTGAGGTGGTATTTCACAAAAAACGTTGCATTGCACATTAGTATTCATTATTACAACAACGGTGGGTGGGAAGATAACGACAATTATAATAAATTAGATTAGATCGAGCGCAGTCAGCGCCGGACAACACCTGTACCTGTTTGATACCGTTGCTATTGATAGCTTTTGTATATTACAGTAGATTACGAAGAACTTTCAGAATTTCTCTTCAGTCGCGAATGGCGCCATTTTTTCCGATTTTTCAAAACAACAACAAAAAATTGGTTGATGTTTTTCACTTCTGTTTAGTGGTATTTTTGTAACGAATTTACAAGCTACGAACAAAATAAAATAGGAAACATAAAAAAAATTGACGTTAAAAATAACATCAAAACTTTTTATTCAAAATAATCGCAGGAAACCGGAAAAATATTAATAAGCCACTGCTTTCATTATTGAGCAGATCAAATACATATAAGGCAATACTAACAATATTCCGTAGTGGAGATGGGTGGTTGATATATTTTTCAATATTTCTTACAGAAAAGCCTATTTATTAAAAATAGATAGATAAGTTTATTTTAAATTATTATTGTTTTCAGTTATTACTGTGCCCTTGAGGTGATATTGTACCAATGTGGCAATTTACATATTAGCAGACTAGGGCCAGTTGCACGTGGACAGTACACACTAACATTCGTAGATACAGATAAACCGACCTTGAGATGTTATTAGCAGGTACACAGCCAATAACGTAATGCCATTGAAGTAAAACTGAAGTAAATGGATCATCGACTAAAATGTCATTTGGTATTATCACCTTGTGTTCGATTTGATAAGTATTATAATTATTGTGATTAACAGCATATTATCAATAGCAAACATTGTGTATAATATAATTTACAAAATATAAAATTATATGTTTCACGGTCGAACCCAAAACCTCTCTATTCTTATGTATGCTGGCTGTATTTATCCAGAGATATTAGATAACTTTCACAAACTACCTAACAGTATAAACTTTTCGAGATGTTGAAAAGTTCCAAACATGCTTCATCAAAAATTTACAACTTTTGTGTAGTGCTTGCAATTTGGCACGTGTCAAAAATTTTTGAGAGTTCCCGTTCGTCAAACGAAGATTTTTTTTTATAGATGAATTAAACCAGGTTGATATAATATTCTCTGCCACGTGATAAAGGCCGTTAAGAAAGAACAAAAGAGGTAACTAAGTACCTCGGTAAATATATTTTGTGTAAACCAAGGTATGGTGTTATACTCGTATGCATGTGAACCAAAAAAAAAAAATAAGATTCTGTTCATATTGGGAGTCAAAGATCTGCCTGCGTTTATTTATAGTTGATGAAAACTGCCTCGGGGGTAATAAAGTGCATATTTATGAAAACTTATATAATTGTGAAATTGTTTATTAGAACTGATACGACATTATTTATTATTTGTGTCTACAACACACCGAGGTGCTTATCGATTGTAACCTGGTTCTAGGAACTTTATAACGACCCGGTGGAGATAACAAATTAAGATAACACCTTTCATATACGCTGTCGAATGTTATTTTGATAGAAACGTTTACAATCTCAGACTAAAGAAAGCGCAGACTAGCATACTATATTTTTTGTAAATTAAATTCAATTCAAAGATTGCCCAGGATACTAGATTGAGTTTAAAAAATCATACTACAAGAAAAATGACGATATAATCAAAACAAGTATATATTGGCGTAAAATAGAAATAGAATAGAAAATTACATCCAATGATACGATAATTTACAAGCAGTCATCATATCCGGCTTCGCCCGAGAATCAACACTGTCTGGGCGAAAACTTTTTTCTAATTGATCGAAAGGAAAATATTAAACGAACAATATAGTGTCTGGCTTTATGTTTTACAAATAAATCGATATTTCAAAGCTCCATTACGTTGCAAGCTGAAGATTTTACATTGATCGAAATAATGAAAATTTGTGCATATTTAATGATGTCAGAGCTCACCATTCGAGAGTTTGTGCTGTTTTGGATACCACGAAACAATTTTTCTGGCTCTTCTGCAATACTATTGTCACTATCCCTATAGATAATTGGAAAAACTTCTAGTAAACTCCTAAAAATAATTAATTTAAGGGAGTGAATAGAGTTAACAGAACCAAAATATGGCGTTGTTTTCAAAATAAATTTACAAAGGAAACTTTCCATCGAGTTTAAACAACGTTGGAAACTTTAACATTATAATAAACAAGCTCCACTGCGATGTGAAAGGGACTGGTATTGGTGGTGCAGTAAACAAAATGTTCATTTATTTATTAGATTAATGTTAGATAATATTATTATTATTGAAGGAAACAATCATATATTTATAAAAAAACTTAAAAAAATAAAATATCATTTTTGAATAGTTAGATGTTTTGCTGATTTAGGTAAAAGATCCTATAAACCTGTTAGTATCCGAGTGTTCCAAAGCGTCGGGTTGGCACCCAGGCACCGCAGGTTTGATCCTCTGTTTGCTAAGTGCTCCATCATTGCACAAGATATATTTTCCGCCTTTAATGACAGGAGCAGGAAAAATCAAATATTGTAAAGTTATTTATAACCCGGGAATTTTTGTATTTAAAAAGAGAAAAAAATGTTTCAACAAATAAATCGTATTAGGTCTGAAATTGAAAATCCCTTTTCGGGGGGAAATTATTAAATGTCGTGATACGCCCCTGCTATCTACAATCTACGTGTTTCGCTATACAACACAAACTTACGAGTATTCACGGCGAACGGGGAGATTTTTTGCATCGTAAAAAGTGATATTTTCACGCTTGAGAATAATGGTTTGGTTCGTTCACAACAATGACTCAACCTTTTCCGGCCAAGTAAAACAATGCATGTTTAATGAATATTCCAGAGTTGAAATGTTCGTATACTGGAGCTTTGCTTGAAATAATTAATAAGCAATCAATCACCGTCAAATAGCAACTTTTTTCTACCATATAATTTATTATGGCTACTTCAAACCATTATTATGAGCGCATTATTTAATACTTATATAATATTTTGAATGCCGAGTTTTCTCTTCTTGTAAAATTGCATTCAAAGTATCAATTACTGAATCATTATTCTGTTTGTGGCATACCTACCCCCCCACCCAACGATATCCACTCTATAACGAACAAACAACAAACGCATCACTCATATATACCTGCTATACGAGTAGTATGTCAACGGTGTTTTGGTCAATTACGTTATTTCACAGGTTTTGGGAAAGACACTATTTAATTTTGTATATCAAAATAATCCAATAATTTGTATTTCCTTTTAAAATGTTTACGTTGCTGGATAATCTATCTTTCTGATATATAATATATCTTTCATATGCCATAATCATAAATTTCATAAGAAGTGAAAAAACTTCCCGGTCAATTTTTTTTTTGTGAAATAACGCCTTTAACCAAAACAGTCGATATGCAACTGAATTAAAATAACCCTGTTTTCTATACGAGAAACTAAATTCATATTTTAAATGCAAATAGAAAGCAACTTGTGCTATGTATGACGGCCTGCATGGTCGAGTGGTAAGACGTTCGACTACGAATCCAGAGGTAGCGGGTTCGAACCCGGCGTGCGCAAATAAATTTTATTTAATCAATATGTGTCATAAAACATTTGATTCATATAAAAATAAAATAAAGTATATTTGCGGCACGTTCCAGAGTGGTAGATACTCCAAGTATCGGCCTGGTGAAAGACCACCATTCAGAATTGAAACGTTACTTGAAATGGCTTTAGCCGTGTTTGGTGACCAGATCTGAATAGTTAGGTACTTCCCAACCTTCCTCATCTCCTTCCCCTCCCCACTACCTTCAGCCTCACAATATACTCCTATAGAAGATGCCATAGTCTTACTGGCTCTAGACGGTTGGGAGCAGTTGAGACTCTTGTGCGGTATTCACGTAAAAAAAACGGGTGGACAGATTTATCTTTAAAATACACCAACACTCTCTACCGTTAAAAAATGAACCTAAGTGGCATAGTACTATTGAAAAAAATTGAGAGTTTTTCCCACTATAGTACTAAAGACAGTGTTTGAACAGAAACGTTCCCGGGGCCAACTAGATTAAGACCAACGATTAATTCTCCTAGAGTTCCAACCAACGCAACTTTTCTCTTGAAGTTTGTGGCCACAATTCACTCAGAGCTGACGCAGTAATTAATATTATTTCCCCCCCCCTATAATGGGAATGCTGACGTTTATACGAGACCGCACAAGTGCATAATGCAACAGGGACAAAAAATCACAACTATTCGCTTCGTGTGAAGACAAGCGTTTAGATTTTTTGCACCAACATTCTTTGTTAAACGGAGACATTACCTAGAACAGCTTAATTTGATATATTTCACTATAGGTTGTAGAATTTAATGCTTTTTTCCATTTTTATGTTTCATTTCAGATTCCTAATAACTAGTATTTATTCATGAATATCGGTATGGCTGTCTGTTTCGTTATATGCAATAAAAACGCGATGCCTGGAGAGGTGAAAGGTTCTCGAAGCACAGTAAAAGTGCGGCCGTTGTTCCCAATATTCGTCGCAGTTAAATGAAAATACATACAACGTATTATTTACCTGTTCCCAACTTTGCTTAATTTGGATGACTCCTCTTTATTACCGATTGCTCCGCCCACTGTTTTCGGCAATCCATAGACAGCAAAATGACGCCAAGATAAAGTTTTTTTTATAGAATATTAACAAACAAAAAAAACCATCATAATTTATTGACCGTTTAATATCAGACGTATAAATGTGCAAATTTCATAGTGCCAGAGCTCACAGTTTGAGAGTTTTTGATGCTTTAGAAAAAAAACCTTTCGACCGGTTAGTAATTGAGTGGTCAAAAGCGTCGGGTTGGCAAATTTCAGCTCAACTGTTAATATGATTGAGAACAACAGCCGTTCCCAGGGTATCTTTCCACGGCGGATAACATAGGCATCCTTCAACTCTTCTAAATATAAACGTGTATTGCATAGATTTTCACCCCAAAAAGTTATATTCATCTAATATTCACCTCCCCCTGCTTAAATTTATTTGCACATAATAGTTATTTTAAAGTTCAGCAACTGTTGGCTTATGATATTCTTAAAGGCTAAATCCTTTTATCTAAAAATTATCCAGGCAATGCCGGGCACGAACCGCTAGATATAAATAAAATGTTTACGCAATCAAACAAGTGCATTCAGTCATAAGTGTTTAAAATAGCAACAAATGACTTCAGTTATTATTATTAGTAACTTTCGCTGATTAGAGCTCGCGATACGTGGTTGAATCGTCGTTTACTCGTGAGACACGATGTTTGAGAATTAATCTGCATCCTTATGCAGTATTTGTGTATTATACATAAAAGTTAATTCTCAAGCGATTATTCTGGCAGCATACAGCGTACACTGTAGGACTGTAGGTTCAAGTCGAATCCCTAAGAAAACACACACAAGCCGCCGCGCCGGAAACGCTAGAGACTTTGCCTTTCCTCTTTTAACTCTTGTTAACCATGTAGGAACTTAATTAGAATGAGCAATTTCATTTACTTTGTTCGTAAGACTAAAGGCCGCTTTTACCATTCACACTAAACGACCACTAAGATAATACAATTTAAAACACACACCTCGGTGTCATCAACGCGGCTTAGCGTAATTTTCACTCCGCGTTACACTCGGACCTTGTTCAGATTAGGCGGAAAATGTAAATGAGTCTTTTTACAGCGAATAAAAAAAATACATCGCTAATGTTAGACTGACTTTTGCTTTTATCGTTCACACACAATAACCGCTAAGTTAACATTTTACTCAAACGCACAATCTCGGTCTCATCAACGCGACTGGGCTTAATTTTCGCTCTTCGGTACACTTGGGACCTGTTCAGATTTGGCGGAAGATGCAAAATCTTTTATAGATTTATTTAAATCGCCAATGTTGTTACAATGGATTATTGTGTCTTTTTTATTAGCTAGAAATAACTCCTAGGTGATTTTTTATTGGAATTGGTCGAATGCTTACTTTAAAAATGTTGGAAAAATGAGATTGAGTAATCCTCAAGTCTAAGTAACAGATTACGAAGCGTTTGCATTGAAACAACGACTCTACCACCCACCATTTAAAAGAAGCCAAAGCAGATTCTCTTGGCCACGTCTGACAAAGCGCTGTCATTAGTTTCAGCTACTAAATGGATGCTACGGCGAGACATTCTAAGATCTTATTTGCCACCAGCCAAAGTATTGATTTTCTCACTCCGCGAATAGGATTATTGATAATCTGCGAGAAAGTAAATATTACGCGGGTAGGTCCATAATATGAAACCTGATATGATAAATACCCCACTGCTGTATAAGCGAGTTAACATGTCGGTAAGCATACACTGCCTTAGCGACCAGCGTATTGACTTACTAGACCAATGAGCAGATAATCCCAAGAAGTGTGATCTATACCAATTAGAAAGAATCGCCAGTTTGCATAAGACATTTCGACGAGTCATAATGATTCTGCTCAAGAATTCCGATTTGTGAAAATGTTTGATCAACTTCACCCGAAGTAAGTAACCCTTTGAACACACCAGACACACCCACAACACACTTCTATCGGTGTATGTCTTCAGTGAACTTGTCAGATAAGGATCAAGTAGCATGGCTACCCATTTCACATCATGCTTTAATTCAATTAGGCATTGAAAATCATAAACCCTATTATAAGATTGTAAGAGACAAAAGGCAGTAAAAATAAATTAACTGACACAAGTGCATTATTTATAGGCATTAGATTTACGTTGCAATAACGGGCACTCGTAGTTCAAATCAATGTACATGAAAGAGCTTAAAAGAAAAAGAGTTAATTTCAAAGTCATTCGTTGGGTTTCTTCGAGTAAGGTTCATTTTACCGTACAGCTGGGCGTTGATATAATGTTTGGCTTCGGGGCATTCGATATTAAATTCTTAAAGCAGACAGGACATTCATGATTCCACACGTGTTCCCCGCTGAAGTAACAGTATGGAACGGAGGCGGTATTACTTTATAAATAGCTTTATACTAGTTGTGAAACAATGAACCGGGTGTGAGTTTCGAAGAAATAGATTTAAAAAAACCAATTAGAAGATAATGAATTCAAATTGTAGGTATAGAGTGCCCTTATCTGTCCCGATAAGCATTGTGACAATGAGTATTGAATGAGTCGCTCGCATGTGTTTTTATTAGCTTAGGAAAATACACGTGATTAGAATTTTCCACTGAGAATACGGAAATTGTACAAAACTACTTTTGTGTTATGATAATTAGCACTTTGTTTAATTCGCGTTTAAAACGTTCAATATTACTTCATTAATCCATTTTAAAGGGTGAATTAAAAATTGTTTTAATTATTATTCAAATGAACATTCATAAAAATAATAATATCGTATTATAACGTTTTATTGACTCACCTTCTCTGTTGCAAACTTATCCAGTTCAACATTCCTTGCCGTAGACTCAGAAACAATGAATTGCTGTTCCTCAATCATCACAATACTAATTATGGGTATTATTTTCCAATGTCCAGAATGTCAAGACTTGTTAACTCAAGCCATGGTCTTGAAATTTTTGGTAGCAGTCTAAATGATTTTCGCCATTCTTTACGACTCTACCAAAACTTTGACTAGACCATGGCTTGAATGTTCTCTCTTATGTTTATTTTGTCTTATTTTTGTCATCGCTACATTTATTATTATATATATGCTATTCCTTCTCATGTTGCTCTTTTTTTCCGATTTCGTGTTTATATGTATTTTTTGTGATTGGATTTTAGTCCGTTAATTTATAAATAAATAATTATTTCGTTCATGATAAATTGTAAAATCTCACGACGTCACTATATTAAAATGACTTGATTCGACTTTTTTAGATGTATTTTTTTTTTCATAAAACTCTGTAAGTGTTTTTTTTTTATTTAGCATCACTGGGTTGGTCAATGAAATTTACAGTTTGAAATTTTAAAGTCATTTAACTTGGTCGGTGGTCGAAGTTGATTTGATAAAGACGATTTTTAGCTTCCGCACGTTGTTTTAACTAAATTGCTAACTAATCTTTATTTTTATACAGGTATCAGTAATAAATATTTTCAAAAAATTTATGCATGTTTTGAAAGTGCGATTGAAAAGTTTTAAAAAGAATGCGAATGCCTTAGGAATTTTTTCTGAACCGACAAAAAAATCATCATGCAAGTTCCTCAATACAATGATGAATTCGTGGGGCAATACTATGAACTCCGAACCCACGCTCTTTAGATTATAGCGAATAGATAGGTTTCATATTTGCAAAAGAATTCGAAAGCAACAGTAATGTCACAAATACACCAGTACCTCCTCCTCCCACTCGTGTTTTGATTTGTCATTTACATTATATTTTGGCATATTGTGATCATCGCTTAGCCCACAAACATTAGCTAGACTAGAAGTTTCTTGCCACTTGCAGAATGTGATATGACACGGAGAGGGCGGTTCACGAAGCGTGACAATTTATTCGGCTCGAACTCAACACATACGACTCTGAAAATAACATTATAACCCCCAAGGTGCTCACTCTACTAAGACAATCCGATACTACATTTTCACGGACAATAATCTTATGAAGGATGTTAAATATTAGAACAAAATTAGAATACCGTACAAGAATCCCAAACGTCTAGAGCCAGTGGGACTATGGCATCCCCAATTGGGGTATTTTGTGAGGCTGAAGGTAACGGAGAGGGGAAGGGGATGGGGAAGAGGAAGGTTGGGAAGTACCTAGCTATTCAGATCTGGTCACTAAATGGTAGTCTTTCACCAGGACGATACTTGGAGTATCTACCACCCTGGGTTTTATATTAATCAAATGAAAGGTTTTATATAAATTAATGAAATGACATAGATAAATTAAATAATAATAAAAAATGTGCACGCCGGGATTTGAACCCGCGACTTCTGGATTCGTAGTCGAGCGTCTTAACCATTTAATATGTGTTAGACACATTTAGATACCCGATTTTGAAAAATATTTTCAAGAAGTGACCTGTTTAGGTCAAAGGCGTTATTCCACATATTTTTTACAAGGAAATTTAGGTCTTAGTGATAACATAACGGGCATGCTGTTATGCTTGATACCTGATCAGAATTTCATCAAATGCTGAAACGGGCCGAGAATCGGTGATTAACGGGGGTGATTATTTGAAATGGTAGCGGTAAAAAAATCACAATGGCACTAATCATCGATTTGCGACATGTAAAATGTGACAGGGGTTTAAACCGCTAGGCCTAAGTTTGCTTGCAAACAAATATGGAATAACGCCTTTGATCTAAACGCAGTCGATATATTAAAATAATAAAAAATATATCATACCTATATTACGACATGACATCACAAATATAAGTACAATAGAACATACAAAGCTGCACGATTGCCCTGATAGTGGATACTGCGAGGTGTTCCGAAACGGTAGAATGTGTCAGCATTACGGTCGTATTAAAATGAAAAACAACAAGTAAAATAAATCAAAACAGGACGGAATAAACCTACCTACCTGCCTTAGACGAATATGAACATTTCAGTGAAATCGTACCTTGATTCCAATTCAAAACGTGGAATATATGAGGGGTGTCCAAATACTTTGAATCTCTGAACTATACACACCTCGTGCAAATATTGTTCCCGTTTCCTTGTTGAGTTAACAATAAGGGTCCGTGTGTAAGTCCACAAGGGGACCAACTAGCTGCGAATGCGTGCCCAAGTGAAACAATGTGAAGCCGCGAGGACTGAGCAGCGAGTACCCACTGCAAGTCAATTGTTCTCGGAACAGAGGACAATTTGACTCGTGTATGTTATCTCATACCCGCTTGAGGCAATATTTCGGGTCCTCAAACAATGACTCGTGTTTGGTTGGGATACAGTGAATGTAGGAATTTCATATTATTATGAGTTAGGATGCCCGAAACCGCGATACAGAATTTACTGTTTATAATGCCAATAAATGGTAATTGAACTAAACTTAGCCATGACGTCAAATTCAGATTTTCTGACGTAGCGAAAAACTCGCCAACGGTTAGCTCTGACGTCAAGAAATTCGCACAGATTTTTCTGCCTGGAGTATTTAGGTAGACGCAACTTTTTTGAGCTCGCATTGTCATTTTCACCATGAGCTACAGAATGTTGAAATATTCATTTAGATGTAACAAATTTCCTCCACGGTTGCTTCCAAATTATTCAATTGTTCGATTTTTTTTAATTACCCTGAAACTCGGATCAAACTCAATTCGGGTATTAACTAGTGGCGACTCGTGACTGTTAAGTGTACTAGAGTGCTGAGGTTGAAAAAAACGTCATTGTCGATATTGTTGTAGCCGTAAACCATTTTTTTTTTTTTTGAAATTAAATTTTTTGTATGAAGATTTTTCAGCACTGCAGTGCACTGCCAAACCTGAAAATACCATACATTTATTTTTATTTTTATAAAAATAAAAATCATTTTCGGCTACAAGATTAATATCGTAGTATTTTTCAATCCTAGCACGAAAATCACGAGCAGATATTGGTATTAACTACTAGTTATCAAATAAAATATTTTATTCAGTGACTTCCAAAAAAAAAGAATCTTTTTACTATTCGGGTAACTGCTCTACCAATTAAGGAATCCGTTTATCTATTGTAAGTGTTGATTAATGTATTGATCATTGTTAATACTTTTCTCCTGTAAACATAATATTTAATCCTGGCTCAGTAGTACATTTTTCTTCTACTACTTAAACGATACAATCTATAAAGATTTTTTACCGATTAAATCTTATGTTTATAAAACTCTCGGTAATAAAAATATTTTTATTTTTCACGTAAAATACTAAGTTGCCGCGAATCTTCTACAGAGCCGAATTCGCGTGTACATTTTATTATGTTATATTGCGAGAAACGGTATAATTTTGTGCGAAAAACATTTTTACGATACTCGAAAACCTGAATAAATTAGATGCATTTTCGCAGAATCGAAATGTGTCTGCGAGAGGAAACGGAAATTCGGGAACGAAGATAGAACGGCGCCATCACCCCTCGCGCATATTGCTCAGTGCTCATATTGTAGAACAGGACGTCTACTGAATTCCGAAATATCCTGATTAGCATAGTAATAGAAACATTTATGAAAAAGACGTTTTAAGCAAGCGAGATGTAAAACCTTATAACATCGTAATCTTGCCGAAAACGCAAAATGTTTTTTCACCATGCACACCAAAACCCTCGGATGCTTCCTTTTATATTTTTATCCCATTTTTTCGAATGTAACTCTTAACCCTTTCAGAGCGAAAATTTTCTATGAAAGCAATCAGTGTGGCATATTTCAATAACCTACATTAATTCAAAATATTATCGTAAAACGACTAGTTCTAAAAATAGACATTTTGATGCCCAAAATTTGATTTTTTCCTAGGTGCCTATACTGTTAAATTTCAATCTAGGAAAAAGATATTGGAGATTTTTTAACAGTCGAACAATTAGAGTTGATACGAATAACACATACTTTGTATTATGAATATAGGTGCATATGTTTACACTTCCGACTGCGATTTCCTTGCGAAAAGTCACTGACAAATAGCATTTTGTCTTGTTTACGTCGACATATTGTTTTGATGAAAAAGGAACAACAAGTGTATACGATTGTATACGATGATCGATTTTGGATATTCTAAAAGTTTATAAAAACCTTCGAAAAGATTTTAGTATTATTTTTATTAATTAGTTCGAAAAAATAACGTTTTATTTATTTTGATTTTCACTGGAAATTTCTTTTTTAAAGTCGGATAACAAATTTAAAACATCCTGTATGTAAGCAATGCATTTGTAAGAGTACTTTGTTTGACTCAACAGTTGCTACGATGCCCATGCCATCATGTTTTGAAAACGTTTATTCTGTTACTTTACAAAGTTAAAAAGTCTATGTAAGTCCAATACCATACATTAACTTTACACAGTAAAAAAATCCTATAACGATAGTCATTATTGATGAATAAAATAATTATCCAAAAATGAGATCATGATATCTCACAAAATAGAGCTAAGAGTGAAAATCTGATGCCTTTTTGGAAAATAACAAACATAAGATCAGGCATTGGATTTTCAGGCTCAAAAATATTTTGTTGTTGGCTATGGTTGCCTTCGTCGGAAAATATGATATAAAATGCAAGGATTATTTCTGTTCGCAATTATTCAAAACATGACAGTAATTTTTTTGTAAACATACAATAATTTTTGTGAGTCTTTTCTTTGACCATAATATGATTCCGAATTTACCCACTATGAAACCTCGTGGATAATATTATTTGTGACAGTCGCGTCAAATCAGCTGTCGAAATCTCATATATGATACAGCTGTGTCTATCAGGTTAACGACGCTGTAAAAAATACTTCCGCGAATAAGATCGAATGCGAAGAAATGAATACGTTACAGGGAAAGAGAATAGGATTTGATAAGCATCGGAGGATATGAAAAATATCTGAATAAAATAATACGTACTCGTAACCTGAATTATACATCGTAAAAGTCAGAACGAAATACAATCCATTTATTACGATAAATAAAACCACTCCTCCAACCAACCACTTCTGTATACCGTCAAATATCTATTTTCCCCGAGACAGTATAATAATATATGGTATCTTTATAATATAATACCGAAGTTAATATCGCTTAAAAACGTGGAACGTAGAAATTTTGAATTGAAGTTGCAAATCTCTGCCAAATATTGACATCTTCAGTGAGAGTAATATCACAAAAAATCAGGCATTTTTTATGTTGCTTTTTGTACTTTTAATACCCAGCTTTATACTCTTGTGATGGATGACACATAAAATTAAATACACTTTTCTTGTACCACGAAACTTTACAAACGTTCAAAGAAGATATTTAAAATAAACCGGTACTATTAAGATGTACAAAAATCTCAGGCAAAAATGCATATTACCGATTCCGATATATAAAAAAAACAATGGGTCAGCAGAGTTACAAATATTAAGGAATAACATGCTTTAATAGACAACCGAAAAAAATAAGATTAATAATGATTTAAAAGAATTCAAAATACAATTCAAAAAACAATGAAAACTTAAACTAAAACAAATTATTTCAAAAAGTAAAGAATTATTATAGCTTTTTAGTAACTAAATAAATAAAATCCCCCTCCCCCACCTTATACACACAAACACCGCTTTTTTCATGAGGGTACATCTTTGGAATGAAAATGTTGATCTAAATACCTACATGTATTATCTATGTATCTCTCATTAGGTTTAAAATGTTTTTAAAAAATTATGAATTTAAGGATTTTTTGTTTTTACGTAGAAAAGATTAATTAAAATTTTACAGCATCATAGTTCACGATGGAAGTGACATGCAGTTACGTCAAATATTTGGATTTGTCTAGAAATTTAAGACGAAAAAGCAGTGGTAAGTCGGGAGAAGGTTGATCGAAGGTCAATATGAACCCACACTGTGGATACCTTTTGCGTAAATAATCATGTAGGGGTAGTTAGAATTATTTATTTTAATGAAAACACAACGTGAAGCTTTCTTGAATTAGTTTCAAATTCACAAAAATTGTACCCAGGCTTAGGTTGTCTGAGGAAAATTATATAAAAAAGATTTTTTTAAAAAGAAAATTGTTTTATGAATCGCTTACGAAAATCAGTTTTCATATTAATTTATTTGCATACTAGAAAATTCAAATTTAAAATCAATAAAAATCCTTCCAGATAGATACCCCGATGCCCGTTCACACGATGCGATAATTTAACCGAAATGGCCTTGAACTAGTGCAATGAGTCTGTTCTGCTAGTTCATGCAAAACGACTTCGACAATAAGCAAGGTTCGCCTCATCCTAGAGTTGAGGATAAGATAAATTTATATTTAGCTTAAGTCAATATTTTAAACTCAGTTCTACAATTTAAAATTATTCTTTTTAACGCTTTGGAATGTTTAACCGATGCTTAATATTAAATATTAGAAAGGAGATAAAACTATTGTGTTTTGGGTAAACCTCCGGTAAAATATCTTTCACACTGTAAAAACTTGTTATTTAAATAAAAAGTTTTAATACAAAGATGGCAGTCAAATCAGAGGAAACTTGAAAAAGGAATAATAATAATATTTGGACGATTTGTATAGCTTCGTTTTTGTGAAAAATCACCTCAAGGGCGCTGGTATCAATGATCATCAGTGAAAATAATGAGATCGATTAAAAATGTCGGTTTCTGATTAGATCCCAATGGCTGAGTAGGGATCCGAGTTCGAGTCTCGGTCGTGACCATTGTCTTTTTATTTTCTGGCTTTTTCTGTTTCATATTTGTGTTGTTGATAATTGATGTTATTTAAATATTTAAAATAACCATTAATGCTTTTAGTTAATTCTAATTTCAATACTTATTATTTATGTCAGACTGGCCAATCGCAGTACTTGTCCTTGGGTTAATGACTACGGTTTCCGAGACATATATAAAATACGAGTTTAAATCGTGAGTAACTTTGACCTTATAGACGAGACAACGGCAACAGACAACAAGCAACAAACAATATTGGCGAAACCTTTGAGTACATACCTTGTTTGCATTATTTACTTCTCGAACCGGAGCATTTCTCTTTTGTTATATTCATAAGTAAATATTATCGCTCTCTCTCTCTCTCTCGTATTATTTATACGACTTAAAAATGTTATCATAATCAATGATGTAACAGCGGTAAAAAGAATTACGCAAAAAACATTGAGTGAAATGAACGTAGCAATAATTATTATTCTAAATGGTTTTTATCGCACTGAAACAATACAAATGATACTGAGTTTTGTAGAATCGTTCATGCAGAACAGATCCAACAGCTATTCAACGGTCTGAACTGATAATACTGTTTTATGGTATTTGCAGCGAGTACTTACGGCGAAAGGAATCTGGATGAAGCAAAGAGATACACAAATAAATAGGACACAAAATTGAATGGATCTTTGTGGTATGAATTACTTGTCAGTGGCTACTTGCTTTACTCAATATTCGAGGGCGAAACGGCGAGTCTAATCATCTGTTTCACACGTTCTAAATTGCTCAATAACTAACCGGTACCGGGGGCGCCAGGAGAAATGTAATAAACTTTTAATATTCAGAATTACGGTGATCCAATGGAAAACAAAACAAGGCTGCGGTGAAATAAGTACAGACTTCATTCAGGGTCTAGTTCTGCTAACAAATGAGATACTAAAAGGGCGTAAATTATGCACCACTTACGGTACGGCGCGAAGACCTAGCGCGTGCCTGCTTGGGTTACCACGGGATCTCAATATTCAAATCACGGCTGGTGTCTGGAAGATGATAGGCCGGTGTGGTCGAGGTGCCTGGGACCCTCGACAAAATGGGTCAAAAACTGAGATAATTAAAAAAATATATAATAATATTGCTAACATTATTTTGCCTCTCAGACTTAGTTTGGATATTATTTATCACCCTCAGAATCATTATAGTATATCTTTCACTTGAAGAGGTGGATGTTTTGCTCCACACGATTCACACTGACAAACCGTTCAACCGCGGATGATTAAATATCACTCAGAGGGGATGAACATAATTCAACTCTAAACGATTTAATTGATTTCACGGCGTGAGAACTATTCACGAAAATACTTTGCATAATCTTATTTCGTTGATTGCTCAGTTATGAAGCCCTGAATATCTTTAGAATACCGGAACGCTGTTCTAAATTTGACTTTGTTGTAGTAATGATCCCAAATGGATGGATAGCTGTTAGAACCTACGTACATCTAGTCTAGAAGTAGAGGCTATGGGTGTTGGAGTTGTCTAGACCTGGTGTAAACTAGCGGAAAGGGTATTGCACAAAGCGCGGAGCTTTTGTGAACCACCTAAAAGCTCTTTGTACAAATGCGCCGTGCTCCTTTCTCCGTCATGAATAACTCAATAGATTCTTTACAGTTTCAGTTACGGCGCTTCTATGGCAAAGCACGTTGCTTTTCAACTGTTATTTGTTTGAAATAATCCACGTGCGTTTCATTGCTAATACTATGGTAGAAATAAACCAAAATCGCATTGAACACATTTCGGTTAAACGGAAAATGAAGGGAATCGCACAAGGTTAACTTTGCTAGCGTATGTTGTGCTCCCTGTTGTAGCTAGCTACTGCAAAAGAAACCTTACGCTAGATAGCCTCTAATTAATGTATAAATGTTTATGGAACACTAAATTATACTTGATAAATAAAAAATGAACGATTAACTTGTCAGTCTACACAAACTTTTATTAATAATAATAAATAATACAGTAGTTAAAATAATAAGCGTACCTAAAATACGCATTTATTATGAACATTCAAAATAGATATATGCGATTATAGAATTGATTAAAACAGTAATTAGTAGAACAACGAAATACCCAACAAATAAGACCTTCGCCGAATTTAATCTCAGATGCTGGGCGCGTTGTTTGTCGCCAACGCTAACATAAAAAAATGTAACAACTAGAAGAACTGGGAGATGATAACATTGTATAAATAGATGAGTAAAAAAAAAGCAGGTTGATGGGGCGATGCAGTCCAGTGGTCATTTATACACAGGCTATTGCGGAGGCTCTAATTAAATATGGGTCAATGAGCCTGCCCATCACAGTATATACTCAAACATACATAACTTATCTACGTGACAGTCGTGCGTTGTTTCCCCCGTCTCCGTAAATACTTCCCACCCTTTAAAAAATATAAAAATAATCATTAGCTTTTATTCTTTGCACAAAAAGCTTTCCATTACTGCGCTTGGTCGCGGCAGAGTGGTTGATTAATTATAAAAGGGTTTATTTTTAGATTGTCTTTTTAACAAAGGCTTATTTAAAGGGTTTAAAAATGGTTTTACTCATTATGTTGAAATAATTAAGGCAATTAATTTTCTTCGGAGAAATTATTTTCACCAAGCGTGATCTGAAAAAAATGAGGATTTGTTATTATTATTCGAGCCAGTTATTAGATCGAAGATTTTCGATTTAGACAAAAATGTTGGCTATTACAGGAGAATTTGTAGATGCTGATGTTACAATAGCAAATACATTGATTTGTGTACCTCTACAATGCGGGTTTATAGGAAGGATGGCCTACTTAATCTTTTCCTGAAAGCCAAACTAACAGAATATGGCAGACATTATGATATCAGCTAAAAGGTCGATCTATTGTTGAACAAATGTTAGGGCCATAACAAAGATGGGGCCTATCGTTATAGAGGAATTGGTTAGTTTTCGATTTCCCCTCCTCTATCCATCCATCAATATCAAAATCCAATAATAAGAACACGAAAGAAATAACGATTTGACAAACGTTGATACAAAATATTATTTTTGGGTATAGTTCTTAAATAAAAATAATAAAGCATAAAATCAGTCAATTTCAGTGTTTCTGTGTTGCTTATAAAACCTGACTTGATTCAAAAATATAGTTTTTGGTTTTGAGTTTATGCCATTGCAATAATTTTAAAATTTTACTTTTCGGCGACGAAAAGTTATTCATGTTTGGTAGGTAGGATTCTACAAGATCCTTCGATGAAAACTGATTTTTGGTAAATGTTGGTTTTTGTAAGAGATTTTTTTGTTTGTGGATTATTAATAACAATGATTCGGATCGTCTTTCTGTAATCATACATCAATCGAATAATAATACCTCCATGATTCAGTACCAACTTAGCTAATACTTCAAGAATAATTGTGGTATAACAAAGGAACATTATTATGCCTTGTTTTAATTAGAACACTATCTACTTCTTCGTTGTCAAATTAATCACGTCATAAGATAATTATACAAAAAATGTTTCTGACATGTTCTGACACATATTCTTTGTTTATTTTTAAAATTAGATCATCATTTTATTGAGATAACAATTTTGCTTAATTATTCCAACAAATATATTATCTACTAGACAATATTACATTATTCGCAGGATGTCACATTGCAAATGACATTTTTCCTACGAGGTCAAAATTTTTGGTTAAATGCAAATTTAATTTTATAACCCTTGTATAAAGGCTTTACAGCTGTCAAATGAAATATTAATTAACAAATAAGGATTGTGATCCATTTCCTGTGGAGATATTTAAAGTTCCTAGCTTCACTACAAAACGAAAAGCGCTTACATCTAAATAAAAATATGTAATTCTCATATTGTCGTCACAGTTGACATAACTCCACACAACTGGTACTGCCTTCGCAACAAGAATGGATATAATTCCAAGGCCGTTGCACAATGAGGGACAGTGAGCCAAGTATCTGGGGTCTGATAAGGTCATAGTCAGTAAACCCGACGGACCGGGTAGAAGCATTGCGCTACACAACGAATACATAACCAGTAACTGCATAGGATGAACGTATGCTCCACCAAGCGAAACTCCTCTTATTAATGTCACAGGCAAAGGCTAGGATACTTTGGAACTGGATGCTTCGAATTACAAGCCCATTAAATTCTTTCATACAAAATTTAACTAGAATATTTTAAAGGAAATCTACGATAGACCAGAAACTGACCCAATCAATTCATTAGGAACTAACATAGAAGATGCACATTTTATAAAAGCAACATTCGTAGAACCTCAAAGAGCATTCAACACGGTGAGTAGTACAGATGGGTATACCTACTTGGCCCTGCTCTCAAATTAATGATTTTATTATTCAGTAACAAAATATAGTATGGTATACAGAGTAAACAGTTAATTTGATTATATAAACCACGAAGTTCCTCAAGGATCAAAATTAGTACCACATCTATTTCAAATATACATAAACGAAATCTTTTTTTTTCAATGTTTCTGAGTTGCACCCCTCGAGGGTGTTTTTTTGGCGATAGTTTCAATAGACAAAGAGAAGACGAATTATTATTTTAATATAATTTAAATGAGCAATCGACATTTTTGTTAAATAAACCTAAATGGTAATTTTTTTTTGTTGAGAAGGGACTGGAATATTTGTTTTATTATTTAGCATAGTCTCCTAATGCTTACAGCATCGATCGTTAATCTATGTTTCGTTAGTTAATTCATATTAATAACAATTGTAAGATATTAAAGTAAATGAGTAATATTTAAAGGTAGAGCTTTTTATATACGTAACCTAATTGTACTGTAAACTAAAGGTTATCATTATGAACATTAGGTACTATTAAACACGTACAAATGACTGACGTAAATGAATAGGAAGCCAGTCGTCTAACTAAAATGAAGACAAAGAAAACATTACAATAAAACTTTTACAAATATACCATATGAAGGCAAGGACTTGCGTGAGACCATTGGCTATAAACCTAGGAAGTTGCTACACGGAATGATACCCGTATGTCAAAAATGATGTCATCGTTTGTATCCGCAATACACACAATTGAGATTCGAATTGCTTTATTAAATATTTTTCTTGTTTTTATTTCTCTCTCACCGTTGAAAAAATAAATTGTTATGCCGAGTGATCAGATCTTAATATCCAGGAGCCCCACATTTCCTTTTCCTGTGTATTTCCTATCTTATACTTTTTGTACCAATTAACAACTATCTGAGATGATGAATCCCCATCCACGACCTCTGTTAACATTTTCTCGTGAATGTATGACCAATTGCATCCATCGTAGTTCAATCATCCGTGGCATTCTCAAAGAGAAGGGATACAACGCGTAGGTTCCATTATGAGCATGGACCATTAGGTAGGTTCGTCCATAAACTTCATCGCCATGTCATTTAATTAAAGCTTTTAACACCTAACAAAAGCCTAGTTTTTGCCTCCACCCCCTTTTAACGTTTTAACACGGCATCACGTAGCGGCTCCACGGAAGGCTTTTCATTTAGCAACCCAACAAAACATGTCCACTTCTACACCTTTTCTACACAATGGAACTGCTCTCAACGTAGAATAATGTATTAGTTGTCATATTTTTGATTGCATTCATTCTCGCAGATGTTTATTTTAGATGAAGATAAAACATGACAACAATACAATGAAATAAGAGATAAAAAGATTAACATTTTTACTAATGGATTAAATCTCTACAGATAGCTCGGGTTGAATTAAAATGGCTTGAAATCGAAGTATTCTTACGTGGGTTTGATTGTAAAAAGTACAAGCTGATAAATACAGGAAAACGCACATTTTTCGTAGTCCTCGGTTCAAACGTTCACCCTGCAGATTCTAAAAAAACCACCCTCTTTATTCCAGAAAATAATTTATCTCTGACCCCACAACTGCCCTCTTGAGCCGGTTATAACAAACCAAATCTACTACACGCTGCAGCGATAACAAATAATAATCCCGGTTATTGCCGAATTCCCCGCGAGATGGGAAGGGACGGGAGGTTCCTAGTTGCTACATGCTACAGCGAACCAGCCATTCGACTTTAAGTAGAGATCGTTATTCCGCCATGATGTTTAAGTATACCCAATTTATCGAGCATGCGTCTCTACATGGAAAAGTGTGTTCGGATTTCAGACTGAAGCCAAACATCTTAGTGTTTTTAAATGGTTCCTCCGCCTATAAAATACGTGTAGATTTTCTATTCCGCATTATAGCCGAATAGATTCCATACAATTATAGCGCTGCTTGAAACAGCTGCGTGGTGTATCTGGTCAAAATTATAGATTCAAATGTTTTCTAATGTAGCCATATTTTTAACCAGATTTTCTATATTAGTAAACAATTAACAGTTGGTCTTTAGCCATTTCATGAGAATGCAGCATATTAGCGTCAATAAACAATATGATTGTGTCGACACAAATAAAAATGTATAAGGCGGCGATTCTTAACCTTTTCGAAGTCAAGAATTACTTTCGATTGAAGAAAAAACACCAAAATCGCCAAGGTCATGAAACTAACAGTAAAAATATCATGAAAATACTTTACTGTAAAAAAAATTGATAAGAGATTACATATTTGTGACAGTGAAAAAAAATAATTATGGAACATGGAATTTTAAAAACTGTAATTAATATATAAGTCTGGCGGGTGTTTCATACATAAAATACAATTAGTTTCAATCAATTTCAATGATTTCAGTAATATCAGGTCTTATGTATGTTATGTTATGATAAAGCTTGCCACATTTCTTTTTCTAAGATTTAAATCTTTCGTATTTTTTATTATTTTGTATTGAATAATGATGATGAACCGTGATCACACAAATATGTTTAAAAAACAGTAACAAAAATATAAATGCCCTTATGGAGAGAGCTTAGTGAATTAAAGAACCACTGGTCTACGGAAAATATTCAGTTTTAGAAAAAATACTGGACGGATGTATCATCCATTTGTACAGTCAACAACATTAGTGAAAGTTACCCAAAATGCCCAATTCCCAAGTTGGTACCATCGCGGCGGCGGGCGTGGGTTGTTAAACATTTTTATTTGATGCACCAACACTCCTTCAACAAGTCTTAAGTCAACAAGTACCTCATGACCTCAAAGACAACAAAACAATTCACATATTTCGTGGACGGTTTTTTGTGGTTTTGGAGCCATGAGATTGCATTGGTAAACATCCGAAATGAATGCAGAATCAATCGAAAATTCCTGGAGTAATTTTTGGGTACCTACTTCAACAAGTGATTACTTGAAAAATAAAGTGATTTACCAACTAAAGTCGCTTGGGTAACTTTTGCTGCCTTTTTTTTACTATAGTATATTGAATGTATTGTATATCATGTATCTAGGTACGAGTATATACCTCGTATATGCCCCGCATTTAACAACGAAACAGGAAGAGCCTGTGTGCCTTAGAGAAACGAGCTCTTGTTTAAAAAGATACGATGTCAGTTTTGTAATTCAAAGAGAACGCTGCGTTATTCGCTACTGATAAAACTTTTTGTATTTTACTGCTATTTGAATTGTTAGAGCAGAAGTGAGATCTGATTCAAATATAAATTTCTCAAGAATATTTTCAAAATTTAGGATTATCGGATGTTATGTAACACCCCACACTTCATTTCAATTCTGTCTGCGAAAAACCCAATATACTCGTATTAGTAAGTTTAATGAATGTTTAGTTTTCAACCTTCGATCTGTGGGCACAGAGCCAAATATCTTACCGCTCCCCCACCGAAGTCGCCGCTTTGACGCTTTTATTTATTAAGTCAAATCAAGGTGATTTAAGATTCATACATCCGTTTTACTACAGGTATATTCTGCTTCTAAAGCCAATTGTTCA
This sequence comes from Drusus annulatus, assembly GCA_022651775.1. Taxonomy (NCBI): domain Eukaryota; kingdom Metazoa; phylum Arthropoda; class Insecta; order Trichoptera; family Limnephilidae; genus Drusus; species Drusus annulatus. The sequence goes on from JAGWCC010001001.1 coordinate 58,176, forward strand.
GAAAGCTTTGCAGTGTCCATCATCGTGGCAGATAATAATGAACACTGCAAAACTGTCATAAACGTTTACTCTTAAAAGAAAAAGTACCACAACACGTCTTAACGCCCCAAAAATCATACAAAATAAAACTAAAAAATATTCAACTTTACTATTTCATAAATGATAAACATAGATGCATTAGGAATTGAAGAACTATTTACAAGAAAGCAATCACTTTGTAGTTTGACATATTTAAAGAAATGAAAAAATAACTTCGTATAAGACCACGAGTATTATTTTAATTTTTAAGACCGACCGGTTTCGCTTAGCCTAAGCATCATCGGGGTACAAAATTAAACTAAACAAAAAATACAAGGTGTTCAGTAATATATACATACAGAGGGAGAACCAATTATAAAATAATTTTTTTGTGTTTTGTTTTCTCATTGTTTCGTTCTTTTATTTTATAATTTGTTCTCCCTCTGAATGTATATTTAACCACACACCTTGTATTTTTTGTTTAGTTTAATTTTGTACCCTGATGATGCTTAGACTAAGCGAAACCGGTCGGTCATAAAAATTAAAATAATATTCGTGGTCTTTTACAAAGTTATTTTTTCGTTTCTTTATTGAAAATCTATTACAGTGAGGTTTTTTTCTCAACGCCAGATTCCTCATGACTTCAAAGCTAAGTAGGTGACTTACAATGTGGGTAATGTGACGTCACCGCATGGTACGGGTACTGATGTGATCAGGTGTTGTGTGTGAAGCCGAGCCACTCAGCGCGGAGCAGGAATAATAGATGCGTTGGTAAGTCACCTCCCAGGTGCTTGCGGTTATGAGTCAAAGAGCAATCAAGCCTCGTTACAATACCTTGCCGTACAGGCAAAAACAGAGAAAATTAATTGAGCGAATTAATTCAGGCATCATCTGCATTCATTAGAGAAGGTAAACGCTCGTCTTTTTATGGTCTGGAGAACAATAAGGGGAATTCTTCCTTAGTAATGAATGAGTATTATGTAATTACCTGCCCGCGAAGAAAGTAGTTGCGGATTTTTCACAAGAGTTTCGCTTTCATTTACGTTCATCTCGAGACAGATTGAAACAATAATACTGAGGTGCCTACGAGAATTATCAAATTACGAACATCAGAAAAACACGCAAATAGTTAAAACAGTAAATGACGCGACTGAGATTTGAACTCTGGTCGACCGCTTTACAACACTACATACCTATATTTTAATATTCGTGCAGTATCTAATATTGTCTCTTATGTGAAATTCGTAAAATACTTTGTTTAACATTTTTTACTTTTTTTTCGTAAATAATAAATCATGAAAAGTATGAAGTGAAAACATGTTTTTCCGAAAAAGTAAAAACTCTCGAACGTGAGTTTTGGCGACAAGAAATTTTCACAATTTTTTCTGTCTGAAATGTTTAGGTTCTTTCTGCTCGCAACATCAATTTCATCATGAGCTACGGAGCTTTGAAATATCTATGAGACTCTCAAAAAATAAAACAAGGCGCCATTTTGTTTTTTTTCTTAATTTTGAAATGTCCAATGTGAAAGAGTGGTGTAGCTCGGGAGAAGTCGGGTTGTGACTATTAGTATTACACATAAAATTATAATTGAGCGCCCTTGAGACGATTTAATCACTAAATCACCCTACACAAAATTGATTAATTATTTATAATAGATAAGTACCTACATTATATTAAAATCTTATTGAGATTTTTTGGATACATTCTGGCACAAATGATAAGAACTCGCGAAACATTGATTTGACCTTATGCAAATGACACATTGGACGGGTCACTTCAGTGTCGAGCGAAGTTTAGCGAAATATCATTTGAATAATAATTATCACTCAAACGATGCACGTCCACACATTCCTGGATATTTTAGGAGTAGTTCCAACACTAACTTGTTAAACGTAGATACGTTTTAATTCCAATGCATTATTGTGTTACCCACTACCTAGCCCGTGATGGTACCTTATTGCAGTTATGTATGTATATCCGCTCATTACTAATAATTGTTATTGCGACGTGTACACAGTATTGTTTATAGCTTTACTTGGACCGAGGGGAAACAGCCGTATCTTTGCGATGAGTAATTCTTGCATCATAAGAAACAACACGTCACAATACATTATGTTCTGGCCTTGATATACTATTGTACTGAAAATATATTATTCTTGTATTTAAACTAGTGAAAAATCATTGGAGGTAACTTGACTTACCAAGAAAAAAAAATAGTTGCTTTATTCCACCCATTTCAAATATAGAATATTCTTCGATACATTATAATATGTGGGTGCTTTATTATGGAGGTAGGGATTTGAAAAGATATATTTTTTTAAAATTTGATAATTTAAATTAAGATCAGTTCCAAATTTGAAAAGTTTACACAGTGGAAATTATGTTTATTTTTATTTTTAATAAATAGGCTTTACTTTTGTGGGCCAGCTTTAGAAATCAAACTAAAGGTATATTTTGTGAATGCTGCATTTAGTTTAAATAGAGTTTGTTGGTCTTTGGATTTGAGCTTCAAGGAGCCGAATAATGGTAGATTCACACCAACGTCCGGATCCGCTCAGTGACGATATTGTTCCGCATGAGAGCTTATTGATATGGTATGAATATCAATCAATGAGTATGTGCCAAGACAAAGTTGTGTGGCAGAATATCCTTCTGACCACCATTGTGATATTTAACTACTTAGTTAGTTAAATAATTATTTTGAAGTGTAAAAATACTTACAACGCAGATTTTTTTTTTTTAAACCATTTTTTTATCACTAAATGATTTTTTTATTAATTAATTAATAAAAATATTATTTAGTGATAAAAATGCAAATAAAAAAATGCGATGTTGCATTTTTTTTTTCTATTTAACTAAATAAGTAGTTAAATATCACAAATCTTACTGCCACACAAATCGGCACTGAGCGGAACCGGACGTTGATCAATCAGGGCTTAATGGTAGCACACCAACGTCCGGATCGCTCAGTGACGATATTGTTCCGCATGAGAGCTTATTGATAAGGTATGAATATCAATCAAGGAGTATGTGCCAAGACAAAGTTGTGTGGCAGTATATCCTTCTGCCCACCATTGTGATATTTAACTACTTAGTTAAATAATTGTTTGAAGTGTAAAAATACTTACATCGCAGATTTTTTTTTTTTACCATTTTTTTATCCCTAAATAATATTTTTAATAATTTATTATTATTATACTCCTTGATTTATATTCATACCATATCAATAAGCTCTCATGCGGAACAATATCGTCACTGAGCGGATCCGGACGTTGGTGTGAATCCAGCTTAAGAGTCTTTTTTATAATCCTTCTTGACTTCAGTTTTGAACAGGCTTCTCTCAAATGTCTCCAAATTTGCGAATTCTTGGTCCTTACCCATCCAAAGTCCGCAGTTCAAGTCGTCAGTCCATCTATTTCTCTTTTTCAAGCAACAACATTCACCTTTTAGTCGTGCTACGTGCCCAGGATAGTCTCACGGTCGTGCGTTAAGCCTTGCTTTTTTAAGTGTGTAGGAGCTTGACGTTTGTCCCGTTGCGTCAATTTAACTTGTTTAAATGGTAAAATTTGCAAAATCTTATCCAGATTGACGAGGTGTGATTACCAAACTGTTATGGTATTATAGTCTCCCCGCGGCGCGGCGCGTCGCTCTGTATTTATGAAGAGGAGGTGTTTAAACGGGCGACTCCGCGATCATAACCCGAGCCATTATCCCGGATCCAAACAGAACGACTGCGCTGTGACCTCCCAACACGAAAACGTGATTTAACTCGTTCAATGCCAGACAATGGATTGTCCTTAAAGCAAATATTAAATAAAATACAATTAAAACATATGATGACTATAGTACTATAAATTGACTCAAGGGGGCTTGTATTTTTTTTTACATTTCAATCATTTTATGTGTTTAGAAGCATTTATATCACCTACGTCCTCATCTCATATCGAACCAAACACGAACAAAATGCAAATACATGTACTTACGGTGGATAAGTTTATGCAATTGCTGACTTTAATACCCGGTTCGCCAGCGTTTCTACATTTTTTGTTTAACTTATGTTTTTTTTAATTTTGTTTAAATTGTGTTTTTTTTTTTTAATTCTGTTTAAATCATGTTTTTTAATTCTGTTTAAAGCTCCTAATGGAAATTGATTTGATTGACCTGAAAATTCCAAATATAAAAGAATGTTTAAATTTCATTGTGCCAAACCTCACCGCTTGAGAGTTTTGTGGGACACAAACGGATTTTCAGTTAAGATCAGATTTGAACTATAAAGGATCTAGATGGGGGGGGGTTACTTTCCAATTTGTGAGAATCGTTGAGCGACTAAAGGTTTGCTACGAGATAGAAGAGCATTCTGGCAAAAACAGATCTAGAAAATGTACAAGGAAAGTCCATTAGTAATGTAAGTTTCAAACGCCAAACACATTGTGCCTGCAAAATAATGAACTTAACTATTGTCACTGCCCATTTTAGAAATGGCAAGTAGCTTTACGCTTTGTTCATCTACGCATTTATAAGTATAGACATCCAAATGACGATATGAAAGACGATAATTAATGAACAAATTTATGTTAGATAGGCACCTTCAATACTGTAATTTTTCATTGGAACCGATATCCATATTCGGTGACCTGAATGTTGGCTTCCTGGTGTGATTCTGACTAATAAAGTTAGGTGTCAACTTATAGTGATTTATAGACTACAATATTAATTCACTTAACCTTACACCCACAGTTCCTTTCGAAAAAATGTGCATTACTTGTACATTATATACTATGTATTTATATACTATGTGCATATTATACTATGCAGTTGGTACTAACAAACTAATTAGTATAGTTTGTGGAGTATATTCTTAGTACATATTTCGTATATAATATAAAAATCGCCATTGGACCAAATTAAGGATAGATATGAAGTAGAGCAAATTCTTCGTCCTATTGTGCATGGTTGGTGTCAAACGAGATAGTGTCAAGTAGGTATCTCTACGTGTGCTTATTTTTAACCGCGGATATTTGGAGGGGACCCTTATGGGTGCAATCAAAATATGTAAAAATAGATAAAAACATATATTTATATCACATTGCAAATACAGTTATTTAATTAATTTATTATCGTTATACATTTAGAAAGCTTTATTTTGCTAAATCCGGCCGGGAGTGAAATTATAAAGTAATTGTAAAAAAAAACTAAATATTGTGTTTTTTTGTGAACAAGTCGGACTTTCTAACGAGGTTGAAGTGTGTACTTTACTGTCCTCGGTTCAGATTTTTTTCTGCAAAATACGAAAAACTAAATCTAATAATTTACGTCAAATCATAAAAAGGGATGTCTTGAATACTATAAGATTTCATAAATATTTTCATTATCATTATAGATCGACACACTCACTTTGCAGTCGGTGGCGTCGCTAGTGTGGATATAAAAAAATCTATGGATTTGGAAAGCAAACTGCAAATATAAGTTTGTCAAGTTGTAACACCACCAGTTGGGATGATAATCGGAATTTCGTGGGATGAACATATTGCGATCACACCGTTATGTATTTAAACTTTTAAATCACAAACCAAGGCTAATGGGATCCTGGATACCATCGTAAATCGGGGCTGTATGACGCTGCTCTAAAAATAATAAAAATCACGACTACCCTGCCTTATAAGGAACTTGATGAGCCACGTACCAAGTAGGTTGATAGCGTCACAGATATAATCATATGCAGATTGATGGTTAAATTAATCATAAACATTAAATGTTTATCAATTCTAACCCACATACGTGAGTTGGATTCGAGACTGACGCTAAAATAAACAAACGCCAGTATTTATAGTCGTAATTGATGGCCGTCAATCGTGAATCACATTCGTATATATCGTTTGAATGAGACCACAGAATTAATTTGCGCAAACCAAACATATTATTAGGAACAGTTTGTATAAATAGCAACTTTGAATTCGGTTTACAAAATCGAAGAGCAAATAAGGTTTATCAACATTATTAATTTTATTTTATTTAAAAAATATTTAAAAGGACATCTTACTTTTTTTTAAACGCATAGAGCTCTGTGATAATAATAATCTTTGTAATAATAATATAAGAAATTCACCGACAGTATAAATAAAATAACAGCGATTTAGAGATTAAACCACCTCGCTACATTAAATAAATATCGATTCTTCTTAACTATTATGTTCATAAATCCAAAAACACCATATAGGAAAAATACAGCCTGTTATAGAATAAAGTGATAGCTCAGTGGTTAAAAGAGACGCCTGGATAGCGGTAGGTGCTGAGTAAAATATGATTTGAGATTATCAATATTTTTTTTAATATTTAATTTCCCAACATAGATTTTAGATGATTTTTAGGAACTTGGATACAAGATTGTTGTAATAATTGTTATTATCGTTTTTTTTAAACACTTTGGTATGTGTATTTCATTTTGTGTCCATTCATAAATATTTTAATCTAACCTAAACCTTTGAAGGTGATTGATGTAAATAACGTATCTATTTTGTTTTTATTTATTCACTTATTCCTTCTTTTCTGAATGTTTTATAAATGGATGCGTTTTCAAAATGCAGTTTTTCGCAATTAGCCAAAGCGGAGTTTGCAAAGTTCCCAGCCGACGCACCCTCGCGTAACTGTCGTCACACACACCCTTTAAATTGCACATCTCGAGAGGTCGACATTATTATTTGTAAAAGCCTCTTACCGTCTGGCTGTGCCCTACACTCAGTACCTACTCTGTCTATACTCTGTACCGTATTCTCCCTAGCTCCCCGCTGTCGCAGTTGTTCTGTACCCGACGAATTGGATACACATGCACTCGGGACAGACCTTTGAGTAACAATATCTAGAGACCTAACTTTGCGAAATTTTGTCCGCACTTTTGACCAAGCAATGACCAAAGGGTGTGGCCTAAACTCGAGTAAAATCACTAACAGGGTTGTCTAAAATTAAGTAAATTAGGTATTTTGTTGTGAGTAGGTAGTTGTAAATCATTAAAAAGAATGAATGTTGTATATTTTTTTTGTTTATTCAAATATACATTAATCAATAAGATTATTAAAATCTTATTTATAGATAAAAATATAAACGAATTAAATTATTAGTACAGAACATTTTATAATACATATTATAAAATGAACTTCAGTTCCATCAACAAAATAGTTTACAAACAAAAAAGTAAAATAAAAAAATGTACGGTGATAACAGATGTTAAATCATTTTCTTAACCTTGAGTATGATCAATTTTTTACCTATAAATTTGCGACTTTTCTCTGCGTTTTACGTCGTACACCATGAGAAAGACACAAAAATTCACAAAACATGACACCGCTTTTAAGTATTGTAGGGATGTTTTCCGTCCCGCGTTATTTTGTAAGGAAATTTCGAATGCAGATAATAATAACAGTGAACTTATATGGCAGTTTTTGTGATATTTCACGTCGCGCCTTACTAATTAATTAAAGAGAAAATAATATATAATATGTATACAAAATTAAAACTATCTAGATGCATATCGTTATCATAAATCATCAGAGAACAGGTTCAGAAATGGGTACAATAGTGCATGTGCACATCAATAGATTTAAAAAAAAAACAATTAACTAGAAGCTAAGGGTATAAAAAATCCAGATCGTATGAATTCATATTAACATATTTGTTAAATCAAAGAAAAGAAATTAGATTTTTCTCGTCTTTTTTCATCCTTTGGAAATCTAAAAATAATTAAATAAATAATAATATTCCAATTTTGGCATAGCCCTGAATCTGGGGACGTAACCGAAATTATAAATATAACTAAGAGATAAACACTATTCTGTCTTTATCTGTTTGCCAACAATTTAGCGTTAGTATCATGAGAAAGAAAGAGACCGGGATACTTTCAGAAGCCGTACAATATGGGGATTCCCCCTGTAATGGTTTCTTATGTGACAGCTAGTAAATATCTCTAAGTTAAAAATATTACGAATCCACTAAAACTCATTTCAAACGGAAGTTTATTATATTGGAACGAATAGTCCAAAGATTAATTACATATTGGTGTAAGTTACTAGTTGTTTTGTAGGTTAGAATGTTAAATATTTGAGATCTAACTAAAAAGACGATTTTATGGTACATACGTGTGAAAACTGTTTGTTTTTGGTCCTTTTTGTACTTCGATTGAAGCAACCAAGTATAGCACATATGGCCATGATGTTTTGCTAGATATCGGACAAAAATAACTCAAGTTTTTAACTATTTACGCACTTTTTTGACAGTCCGTTCGCCTGACACTCCAAACGTGAATGAAGTTCGTGCAGTTCAAATATCGCGGACATGGTATTTAGCCCGCCCCAAATCGTGTATTGGTTTCAACAATTGTTTGTCTCTTTTTCTCATATGCGTATAGAACCGAGCATAAAGAGAGAGCTATATTTTGCGAGTTTGTCAACGATTTGTCACAAATTAGTACGGTCTCTTTATATTGTTACTCTAAGGGACAGACATATTAAGAGTCGCGCAGATTTACACGGACTTCGGGTGGATTTATTCCATTTTTTTAATATTTATTTTTGTGGGGTGAGAAAGGTATTTACTCGTATAAGGAAAGTGACAAGCGAATCTGTTCTATTGTTCAATTAACTTGTTCCCATTGATTTTTACCTATATTTACCAGTAGAACCCTTTTGTCAAAAAAACTTTCCATCTCTTCCAAGGTTATATATATATATATCCTTTGATACCATTTTTGCTTGATTAACATTTTAAAATCATAACGTTTATATGCATGCTTTGATCTGTTACCTGTTATGTATATGTTTAAGCAATATGTAACCTAAATCTTTAATTTCTGTTGCATCGATTAGACAAGAATTAATATTTTAGCTGTTGGGTTAAGTTGGGTTTTTGTGGTTTTATTTCATAAACTATGTGAGGACCACAGTTGAATGGGGTTACAAAACCATTATTTTAAAGTTTATTATGGTAAAGTGCACTCAAATTTTCTAAATTAGGTTTACAATTTATTATAGAGTAACGAAGAGAAATAACAATGAACACAAAAAGAAAAAAAAACCCTTAATAATTTAGTAGTATTACTTTACAATAAGAATAAGAGAATAAGTTATGCACTATAAACAGGTTTGAGGAAATAATATTTTTAGTAATTTTTTGGTATGTTGCGAAATAGAGGTTTACTAAGATTAGGTATTCGAAATATCATTTGGTGGTAAACTTGATGATACAGAGAAATACATACAAATGAAATAGTTAACAATAAATTATAATTAGAAGTGTAATTAGAAGTGTGACGAATTAATAATGTACATGAACATGTATTGTGTACTTAGCTAGGTAGAAATAAATTGTTCATTCGGCTTTTGAAGTTGACTAAATTTAAAGTGTTGTCGTATACATTAATATCATCTAAGCATTTGTAATGCAAACCATAGTTAGAATGAGAGAAATATTATTGTTTTGATTAGCTCGTTTAGGTATGTGCAGACCAATTAAATGCAGGAATTCGGAAGAACTGAATTTACAGATTGATATTTTTTCAATAAAAAAGTTATGCCGTTTATTTATCTTATGTTTGACTTAGACTGTCCGTTTTATTTCTTGTAATCTTTTATTTTCTATTTCTATTTAATATATGTAATTTTCTTGGCTAGCTGTAAGAATTAAGCAACCCTATCGAAACTAAACCACTTTGCAAAGGATTTTATTTTTGGGTGCAATAAAAGACAGTTGTAATTTGAATTATGAATTTAAGTGACCCATGTTGTAAAAGAGAGGAAAAGGAAGGAAAAGGAAAACCGCAAATCATTCCATAGCCGAGCTGTTGAGTACAATAAATAAGTCCTGAAAACGACCAATTCTCATGCGGCATATGTCAAGCGTGTACAAATGTTGGTCCAGCATTCGGTGTCTCCCGGATGTGTACCGGTTTTTAGAGAACCTTCGATTGAAATACAGTAGAAAACGGTAGAACAAATAAAGCATTACCACTTGCCGTCTACATTCGAAAGATTTTAATCTGTCCGTTAAAATAAGGTTAAAATAGGGGAACGTTTGTCGCTTGATATCGTTAACATTTATTCAGGTATATATGAACTCCTGACCGGAGGTGGCTGCTAAACTCAACAGTGGAAGGCACTTGCGGTTTAATTAGGCATGTGATTAGTACTTAGATTATGTTCATATCGATCAGCAGACAACTACACGGAATGAAGTGCCTACATAATTATTGTGTTTTATCTACTAAAATAAACATACAATTATTTTATCGTTTCACTTTGATTAAAAAATGAAACTACTTATATGGCGTGTTTAAAAAATGTTGTAACAATTAAAGTTATGAGAATCGTTTTCACTTTCATTGTTGGGAGTTAAAACAATTCATTTGGCGAACTAATTTCTATTTTCGTAAGGCGTCTACTGAGATTTTCGAAATCACAACTGCACATTAATTAGTTACCGGGAATATTACTTATTTACTCAAGTAATTTTGGTGGAAATCTCAATGACAAATATAAGTATACTACAAACATTTCCTTATAAAATACCAACCTTAATTGAAGGGCTTGGAAGCAAAGGCAGCAATCTCCAAAAACGGTTCTATAGCATTGTCAAATTTTGAATGATTATTATAAAGAAACGGAGAATGAAGTGTACAAAAATGTTTGTGCACATTAAACTAGGAACAATTTGAAACAATTATCTTTAAATTTATCAACATTTTCACGAAAGAAAAGTGCATTAAACGCTAAATCAACTTTCCAATAAATAATTTAAAATGAAGGAGATTGCTGCCTTTGCTTCTATACTCCTCAATTGAACTATTGAAAATATTGCGTCTTGTTTTATTTTCAACGCTCTTTAGCTCACGATGATGTAAATTATGTTGCTAGCTGAAAATCATAGCATTGACCAACAAATTCTATACAAAAAATACTCACCGTTCAAGATTTTTTTGGTATTTCAAACTTCCGACAAACACATTTTCTAAGTATAGAATATATTATATTAAAATAAAAGATATAATGGTTTCCGCGTGACCTTCCAATCGATAGAATAGTGCAAACATGTATTAAGTGCAATTTTATATAAATACTATACTATAACTAAGTGACCGTGTTTGTAGCGCATCTCAAAATAACTTAATTGGCAGGTAATTGAATGAAAAATTTCATGCGTAATTTACATTAATTAATTAATCTGGAATACATTAGCACCGATGTCAATATTAATTATATTAACTTCGTCCCTATATTCTAATTGAAATGAACTAATCGTAAAAAATATATATTAGAATCCACGCCTTTTTATTATTTCAAATTTTGAAACTGATAAACTCGCGGTGGAATTCCACTTGAATATAAATTTATGTTGTTTTTTTTAAGTGGAAATAAATAACTAATGCTTTAAAATCTACGCGTTTACCAGTTACCTACCTATATATACAGGGCACAGGTACACTGCTGATAACTCCATTGTAACCTCTCCTTCTATCTCATAAAAAACGCATATAACAGAAAGACGGGTTCCAAGGGATCTCTCAGCGGCAGTATCATACAGGTGACCTGAAAGATTCCCCTGTGTTCTGCGCCGCGTACAATATAAAATGCACTTGACATATTTGCGTTTCGCGTCTGGCTATTTAGAGCTGACAACGCGGGTACTCGCTTGAGTGAAAACGGGTGCAATGGATGAGAGTGGCATTCAGTGCTCAGTACCTACCTGGGGGACGCATTGACATTCGTAGTATCGTAGGGCGAAACAGCCACCAGCCACCAGGCCACCCTACCGCGCGGGCCACTTGAGATAGACGAGCACTTGTATGGAAGCGGGGGAAGAGCCAGGTCCGACGAAAAAGGGTTGAAAGCTTTTGAAAGACATTTAAAACATCCCGAAACCGGACGCTATATTCAGTTCCAACACTGATAAATCGTAGAAAAGCAAATAATGACAACAACTAGGCGCATACGCATCAAAGTGATGATTCCGCACACGGAAAACTCCGAACACAGATAATTTCGCCCAAAAAACGTTAAAAATATATATACTAGGTTTATGTTTAAAACTGGAATGCTGGTTTTTCATTAGCCATCCAAATAAAAATATGTTACCATTCTAAAAAATATTAGGTACGCTTGACGTGTTTGGAGTTTTTTGATTTGCGGAAACACCGTGTGAGGAACAATCTGTACGCAATATTCGTGGTCGTAATAGCCGTGGTCGAAATTATCCGAGCATCCTCCGCAGATAAATCGTAAAAAAAAAACAAAAAATGAAATGGCTTGGCGCGTACGCTTCAAAAATATATATTGTTTTTTTCTAAACAACATATTTAAAAATAATGATATCCTGTGTGGGTGAGGTTTGTGTGAAAAAGTAGGCTGGTACCTACTCAGAATTTTATAACAATTTGTATTCAATAATAAAAAAATAAACAAAACTGTGTGGGAAGGAAATATTATTATCATAGTGAATGGCTATTTCATAATGGGAGTAAACCAATGTTAAATGCGTATGGCTACGTTCTACGTGATACTTATTATGTACATCAATATTCAATTGGCTTGCGTAATAGCATATTTTAGGTAGCTACCGCATTCAGAAGTGTTCGTGCCACATTTTTGCAGAATGCCAGATCGTAGTTCTATTTTTTTTTAATGGGCCGAATATGAAATCAGTTCGGACAAAGTAAGAAATGTTACAAATTACAACTAATAGTGAATTTAGGTAGGTACCTACCACTACTTTGTTTGAAATTGGGCCGGATATAAACTGAGTTCAGACAAAGGGATACAATTATTATCTACCAAATAATTATGATTCCTTGGTTGTTCCCAGATGTTCGGAATACTGATCTCTGCAATGTAACACTGCAGTCACTGCGGCAATCAGGTGTCACGTCTCTCTGATGCAAAACAAAGTCCTTTATTCCAGGAATCATCGACAATAATAAGTCATGATCACGATCCACGATTTAGATTCGAATCGCATATTATGTAACATCTCAAAACATCACAAGAAAAGGCTTCACGTAGAAATATTCCAAAATAATTATGGCTTCAGCAGATAATATTTTCAAGAACTTTTCATGGCATATTAATAACCGCCATCTTTGTTGTTGATATTTTATGCTAAGGGTGTAAACTTGTTTTCATCTTCTGATAACTATCAAAGGATTATAGAATACATTCACACTTTTTAGAAAAATATTATCAAATTATAATTAATAACGGTTATAATACCAACACTTTCTATGTATTTCTAACAGTGTTATTTACTTTATTTTATGTCACTGTTAGATTTGTTCCTGGCCATTTTGATAATAAACAAAATAGTACTTTCCTACTGTTGGTTTGTAGATTTTTGTGGACTATCCGTAAATATTAGATTTTTGTAAAATTAAGAATAAGTTATTGTATGCATTTCTAAAAGTGATATTTTCCTGCTACACATTTTTGTTTTTGTTTCCGTTACATTTTTATCTTGTCCTATCCCTTTATTCCGTAAATCCTTTAGATCAAAAGTAAATGTATTTTTCGATTCGTTTGTAGATTTTCGTGGGCTTTATTGGCTCTTGTATTTCTGTTAAGAGGGGATTGACTAAATGTCAGAACGAAAAGTATAAGATACGATCATTGTTTCAAGGGTTTATTTACAAAAAAAGGTATTTTTTTAGCGTTTTGGTAGCTTTTTCAAATAAAAGACATCTTGAATATATTAATCAAAATAACTAATAAAATAAGAAATCATCATGAATAAATTAATCAAAATAACTAATTGTATTTAGACCAGGTTAAAAAATATCACAAAAGAACTGTATTCACTGAAGAGATAATACACTCTTTCTTCTATCACTGTATCCAAACAATCGTTTTTGTATTTAATTGTAATTTCAATACTAATATTGATGTTTTAAAAAAATATATTTACAGTTATAGATATGTATGGAAAAAATATAAATTAGGAACACTCTATTTTTTCTACGCAAGTGTTTTATAACAACAAATACATCTTGGAATTGATGATTATGTACATTTTTGAAGAAAAAAAACTTTTTTTCCTTGGTTCAAATATTTATTTTCCTTTCTTGTGAAGTTCTATTTTTTCGTTATTGATTTGGATGTGATTGATTTATTAAATTGATTTATTAAATTTATAAAATATTTTGATGCTCTCATCTCTCAATAAAAATTATGTTAAATGAAAAGGGCACATAATATAACAAAGATCAAAAATCTATTCTAATGAATAAATAAAATAACTTACCTTAATTTTGAAGTGAAACGTCAGAATGAACAGCTGTACTTCAAACTTTAAACAAGCCAGGCATACGGACGTAATGTTTACAATTCAAAACTGGTGATTTCCGACGAAAACAAAAACAGAATAAATCCAAATTGCACTACAGCGAGAGACACGTAAATAAACCCAAAAAATCAACAACAATAGCAGTCAAGAAAGTTTGCTGTCAGTGGAAGTAAAATCTCAAACACAGAATAAAATCACTATTTCACTCACAATCAATACAGCGATTGACATTTATGACAGTCCACTAATAAATCAAACAATATGAATATGCTGATTCACTTTTCACGTGCGGATAATTAGGGAATTTATTTCTCAATGAAGTGTTCGGTGAGAGAACGTCAATACAAAGTCGGGCGTGAAGCAAGTAAGCACGACCGCATCCGACGCGCGATGGCGTCATACTGAACGCGGGATCACACGCGGTCGATGGGCGGCACGGTAGGTAACGGAATAGTGGAATAGCTTTTGGAGAAGTGTGCAGCGGCCCTCAAGTGTGGGGATATCTTGGGATCTTGTGGTGGTAGATCGGCGCTTGCGCTTTCCCTCCCGGCTCTTCTGTCTTCTGCCCAATATTCAGATTATTCTCGTTCCATTAGGATATCGGAGGGATAACCACCAGCTACCTACCGCTTGCCGCTCTTTTATCTTCCGCACAATTTGCGAACCGCTGGAAAAAACTGTAAAAACAGGTTGTTTTGATTGACAGAAGGTAAGTTTACAATCAACACTCGATAGATATGGATGCTTTTTTAAATCGTCAAACAGATGATTGCAAGTTCACCGAAATTAAAAGCAAGTCATAGCTAATAACAACTTTAAAGTTTATCTTCCAATAATTATTCAACATTACATAATTAATTATCACCTGAACAATATTAGACCACCGTTATATGGATTCCATCAGAATGATATATAATAATTTGCCATAATAAATTATAAAAATAGTAAAAAACACAAAAGAAAAATAGCGTTGCCTATGTCCAGATCAATTCAGTTTTTCGAAATTTTATAAAAAACGGATTAATTATAAGAATAATCAGATATATATCGCAAAATATAAACTTAGGTACCTAAATACCTAGTATATTTTTATTGTGCTCGAGAATTAATATTTAAAAAAAATAACAATATTAGTGTTGCAGCCGAAAGCGAGGTTTATTTTTTCTCAAATTTCAATGTTTTCGTATGAATATTTAACAAACTGAAAAATCCTGAAAATCTTTTTTCAATAAAATTAATTTTCGAAAAAAACATGAAAATCGTTTTCGACCACAACAACGTCAATAACGTCGTATTTTTAATCTGCTCTAGTAAACTAAAAATTCACAGGCCGCCATTGATTATAAATACTAATTCTAATTAAGGATGAACCTAAGTGATAATTTTAATACCATTACAAAAGTTCCATTGATATGGGGATTAATATATTATTAAACTTTAGAGTAACGTAGAGACCTAACATTGCGAAATTTTGAAGCCGCTTTTTGACCTCAGATTGACCAAGGGGTGTGTGGCCTAAATCACTAACAGGGTTGTCACAAATTAAGTAAATTAGGTATTTTGTTGTGAGTAGGTAGTTGTAAATCATTAAAAAGAATAAATGTAGTATATTTTTTTGTTTATTCAAAGATACTTTAATCAATAAGATTATTAAAATATTATTTATAAATAAAAATATAAACGAATAAAATTATTGGTACAGAACATTTTATAATACATATTATAAAATGAACTTCAGTTCCATCAACAAAATGGTTTACAAACAAAAGTTTTTTTTTTTAAATGTAGGGTGATAACAGATGTTAACTCATTGTCTTAACCTTGGAGTAAGATCTTTTTTTTTGCCTATATAAATTTGCGATAAATCACTTTCTCTGCGTTTTTACGTCGTACACCATGAGAGAGAAAGAGACACAAAAAAATTCACAAAACATGACACCGCTTTTAAGGATGTTTTCCGTCCCGCGTTATTTTGTAAGGAAATTTCGAATGCAGATAATAATAACAGTGAACTTATATGGCACAGTTTTGTGATATTTCACGTCAAGTGCGCTTCATACTTAATTAATTAAGCTAATAATTCTAACTAACAAGGAGAAAATAATATATAATATGTATACAAAATTAAAACTATCTAGATGCATGATCGTTATCATAAATCATCAGAGAACAGGTTCAGAAATGGGTACAATAGTGCATGTATTGGTATAGTCATTGAATAAAAAAATGGTAATCGATGTATTATAAATTAATTTATTTTGTACCAAAAATTTTTATGGTGGTGTCAAAACTGGTCAAAGATGTGAAAAAAATTGACCATAAAAACCTTTTGTATTGCCGAAGGTACCATCGAATCATATTGAGGCACCGCGAAATCCTTAAGACGGATCTTTGTAAATGTTTTGTCGAAGTGGTTACTTGGGAAATGGACTGAGCAGATTGTGCTATGGTATTGGGGAGTCCAATTTTGCCTTCTCGTAGCACGGATCCATTTTTCTCGCTTTTTTCATCCTTTGGAAATCTAAAAATAATTAAATATAAAATAATATTCAGATTTTGGCATAGCCCTGAATCTGGGGAGGCAAACAAAACCGTAAAGATAACTAAGAGATAAACACTATTCTGTCTTTATCTGTTTGCCAACAATTTAGCGTTAGTATCATGAGAAAGAAAGAGACCGGGATACTTTCAGAAGCCGTACGAAAAGGGGGTTTCCCGTTCTTGAAAATTTATGTGACATTCTCGTATATCTCTCTAAGTAAAACATATAAAATCATTAAACAGTAAATGCAATATTTTAAACAATCAAATTAATTTATCTTATAGTCCTATCCTAAATATTTTTCCAATAAACCGCTCTGTTATTCCCATAATTTCCTCAATTACTCCTTCTCCTTACAACTCCTAAATATGTATATTTATCTCAGTATTTTGTATTTCAGATTAATTTAATATTGTCCTGATGATGGAAGGGTACTTCCGAAACCGGTAGACAAAATATTAAATAAAAAAGTGGTTAAAAACAAAGTATATGTGTTCTATTTATAAATATAAAAGATGCATTAAAACTCATTTCAAACGGAAGTTTATTGAATTGAAACGAATAGTCCAAAGATTAATTACATATTGGTGTAAGTTACTAGTTGTTTTGTAGGTTAAGATGTTAAATATTTGAGATCAAACTAAAAAAGACGATTTTTATGGTACACACCTGTGAAAACTGTTTTTTTTGTCCTTTTGTACTTCGATTAAAGCATCCAAGCATTGCACATATGGCCATGACGTTTTGTTTGAGATTGCACAAAAATTCACTTAAGTTTTTAACTATTTACGTACTTTTGACAGCCCGTTCGCCTGACATTCAAAACATGTGTGAAGCTTAGAGTAACAATATAGAGAGACCGTCCTAATTATGAGTCAAATCGTTCATACTCGCAAAATATAGCTCTCTCTTTATGCTCGTTTCTAGAGACATATGAGAAAAAGAGACAAACAATTGTTATTAAGAAAATATGATTTGGGGCGTGCTAAAAGCCGTGTAGCCATTTTTCAACATATTACTAACTTCACAGTAGTTTACATGTCAGTCGAATTGACAGACAAAAAGCTTAAAATATATAATTACTTAAGTGAATTTAGTGCAATATTAAAAAAAAACGATATGGCTATATGTGCAGTTGTTGGTTGTTTCAACTGAAGTAACAAAGGACCAAAAAATCAGTTTCCACAGGTATTTATCCAAGAATTCGTATTTTTTAGTTTGACCTCAAATATTTTACATGCCAACCTTTAAAACAACTAGTTACCTACACCTATATTTAGTCAATCTTTGCATTATTTGTTTCGATATAATAAACTCCCGTTTAAAATGAGTTTGAATGCATTCTCAATATGTTTTACTTCGAGAGAAATACGGGATTCTGACGTAAATTTGTAAGAATTGGGATTCCCTGATTAGTCCAACATCTGAACGTATCCATGTCTTTTTCTTTCTCATGTAGCAACTCAAAATTGTTCGCGAACAGATAAAGACGGAATAATGTTTATCTTTACGGTTTTCTTCGCATCCGATTGGCTGGAAGCAATCCTTGGTCAAAAAGCGGCTTCAAAATTTCGCAATGTTAGGTCTCTACGTTACTCTAAGGTGTGAAGTAAGTGTAGATTAAAAAATAGCTACATGGCATTTAGCCCGCCCCAAATCGTGTATTGGTTTCAACAATTGTTTGTCTCTTTTTCTCATATGTTTATAGAACCGAGCATAAAGAGAGAGCTATATTTTGCGAGTTTGTCAACGATTTGACACAAATTAGTACGGTCTCTTTTACATTGTTACTCTGAGTATTAAACTAGTTACTAGATATATGTTGCCAAGGTGAAAACTGATTTTTTTATTTCTACAGAATCAAAAAGTATTGGTTGCTTAATCACACATTTTAAATATAGAATAAATGTAATCGTAATTTGTATTTATTCTGAAATTTTGAGGGTGCAAATCGATATCCGATTCTGGCTCAGTGGCTCCACGATAACGAATAGTTGACAACGGGACAGTTCCGTGTCCGACGGCACTTCTTCGGGACGAGCGGAATGCTTAGAGTATCGATATGCAATTGCTCTGAGCATACATGTCATATTCTATGCACATTATACGAAAAAATGCTATTAATAAAAGAGTTGTATGAAATTATTATTTTTATGAAACACAATTACTTTTCAAAACCTAATATGGACGTAAATAAAAAAAAGTTATATTAATCAAAATAATATATTTAAAATACACATAGAATATGAATTACCCGTTTAAATGATTCTGGTTCTAGTTAAAAAGTAACAATATTAATATTGCTTTTCCATTTAAATTATTCCATTTTCAGTCAACTGTATCTACCTCCCACTCATCTGTTCACCATTCGATGGGTACAGTGGTTGGCAACCGTGAAAATGTACTATTGTAAATTAACACCTAACAATAGAATCTATCAAACGGACCGCCCGTTTCTGCATAGAGTCTATGGTTTTTCATGCTAACTCCACTCTGGCTTCGAATTATGTTTTAGACATTACAACTCGTACATGTTCGTTCCCTAACTTGGAAATCTTGGAATCCCAATTTGATCGATTTGCAGATAAAAAGTTAATTTCCTAAATATAATGTTTAAAATTAAAATCACGAACCTAAATAAATTTAACAAAAATATTACTTTTTTTTTTGATTTGTGTGAGACTCTAGTACTATTTTAATATTTTTCTTCCAATTTTAGAAATTTATTTGGAAATTAAATCAAAATACCCTTTATCTTCATCTTCCAACATACCTTTTTTATAAATGTATTTCATTGTTTTATGAGCGTATATAGAAATTTTGTAATATATTGAGTCATAGTGTACTGGTCCTATCGGTATTGAATCAGTATCGCCAGTAATTTATTGATATCCTTACATACCTATATCTTCCTAGTTTCTTTTTCTCTTTTTAGCCAATGACAGTCACCGAAAATAACTCATTATTTTCACTGTGTGTTGCCAACAGCATAAAAAATTGGGCGTTTTAGTATTTTCTTATATCAATCACTTCTAACTTGAATAAGTATGTCTATTTCGATTGAGTGGGTAGAAACAAATAAATGATAAAGTCATATCTGTCTACGAGTACATTACATTTTAAAAAACCTTTGGGTAATGTGTTATTTTTCCAGAACCATTCGCAAAATGACTTTGGTAAGCTCCACATTTTACGCACTGAGAAAAACCCAAAAAATGTATTTATTTTCCTCTTTCCTTACGCTTTTCTTAGTTAATAATAGAAATGATATTTGTTTTCTCAACTTTCTCACTATAATGATTAAAATTATGAAGGGGTAGATTATAGGCAATACGTTCATTATCTAAACACTGTTTTTTCAAAGAATCGCATATGCAAAAGGTATTAGAGGTGTAAAAAATGCCATTCAAATCATAAAATACCGAAAACCATGAAACTATTAGAAAAATCTAGAAACCAACTACATTATACCTAAGGCATTTTTCGGGAAAGGTCTTACAGATATTTTGTTAGCAAGATTAATAAAGCTTTAGTTTACATTTCCTTGAGAAATATGCTCTGAATTCTCATTGTTTTTATTTATTTCTTCTTATGAAGTGGCAGTAAAGTCGAGTAACATGGCAAATAAGACGTCTCGCTCGGATATTTTTTCCTTCTGCACTAAAATGTGCTTGGAATTTGTGAATTGAATATTTTTAGCTGTGTTTAAAAAAAAAAATCAGAGTTTTTAAAATATCAAGTATTTCTTGCAGTTGATTCCTGGCAACTTTATGGTGAAGTTTTCCAAAAGTTGCATGTTTTTCCGAGTTTACAAAAAAAGCCTTTTAAAATCAAAAAATTTTAAAAGAAAAAAAAAAAATTTTGAAAAAAAAGCCCGTTCCTTTTTGGGAAAAAAAGGTGAAAAAAATTTTCACCCAAAAAATTTTTAA
>JAGWCC010001002.1:0-77902 GCA_022651775.1 Drusus annulatus
CTCGGTGAACAGTATCCGAACGTTGTCGTTGAATACGAACTTGCATTACTTTCTTGCACGATGCGATCATATAACTCTGTCTTTTTCTCGTAAAATAAACTTTCACGCATACAGTAACGTGTGTCGTTACACAATAGATCGATAACGTGTCAAGACAAAAAAAATGACAAGGAAATTGAACCCAAGATACCTCCATTGAAATATGTAATAAATATAAAGTAACTTCAGTTTATCTGTGAATTTTCATGTCAACTATGCTCAACTCGTCTGTTGACGCTCGTTAACCCCGGAGTCGCGTACCTGCGGCCGTGTGTCAGGTAACTTCTTTCCGGCAACCAACCGCAGTTTATCTGCCCGCGACCCGCAACCGAGTAACGCAAGCCCCGTCAACCCCCCACCCAACTCCCACACAGGCCAGGCAGCTCGAGTTTCCTAATTAAACCAACTTTGGTCCGAGATCAAGCAGTGGCTATGGATGTGGGTGGCGCAATTAGAGTTGACATGAACGACGCATACTTAGGAATGTAGGGTGTATACGTATACACTTCCGACAGTGATGTTCTTGCGATACGTCACTGAGAAACAGCATTCTGTCTTGCCTACGCCTACATATTATTTTTAGCGAAAAGGGGACAACGAGCGTATACGTTGATCGAATTACAATATTCGAAAAAAAATTACAAAGAAGAGCACACCTTAAAGTCATTGGAAAACTTTTAAGGTGTGCTCTTTTTAATATATTGAAAATAAAAATTATTTCACTGTTTTTTTTTTCTTAAGTATTCTGCAACAATACCAACTACCACATGCATGCACCCATTTCTCGCCAACATACATTCGAGAACGAATACATCTCAAATATTGACATCTTTCACATTAACTTGCCAAAATCTAAAACACATTTCAATTAAATATTTATTTGTCACTAATGTATGGGAACTATTATTTCATTTATGTTTGATATTCATTTTTCAAAACGTTTTACATTTTACTGTATTATTTCATGTTTCTTTTTTTAAATGTTATTTTCTGTACTCATGCACTTACTTATGTTAATTTATTATGTAAAAGCCCTGATGGGTGTTAATAAATAAATATTCGGAGAATTGGTTTTTTCTCCCTCATGTCACAAAAAAAAGTTGGGTTAAAAAATGTGAAGATTTTTTTATTTGTTTTATTGTATTTTTTTGTAGCTGAATAAATTTCCTTCCAAATAAAAATGATCGCATGCGGTTTTTCTGTAAATACAAACAGTAATATAACGTTTAAAATCGTTTTTTTCTACAGTACTGACGTAAACATACTTCAAATATTTATAACTGGACTTGTATCGAACTTAACGCAACGCAAAATATCTGTATGGATTGATTATTTTGTTGACAAGCGATTACGGTTCATATAAATATGCGAATAAGTTCAAAAGGGTAAAAACTCCTAAAAAGAAAATGATGAATGCCCGGTGACTATTGGCACCTCCGGCACACTAGAAGGGTTTTACTTTTATACAGTCGATATTATATCAAATAAAAAAATGTATTGCAAAATGTCAAACGGGTGGCGAAAAAGTGTAAAAAAGTCAATCCATCGAACCAAGTATAAAATACTACAAAGAAATCGTCATTTAACGAGCCAAGCAGTAATTTTCCAGAGGATTGTTTGCTAACCCGTGAGCCAATGACCAAATAATGTTCGGTCACATCAGCTGAAAAGCGTTTGTTTTATCGTGGTTGGTTTAATCCTACTTAAATTAATGCTTGCTGAAAACAGGCAAAGATTATCACCAGAAAAACGCCGGAAAACCAATATTATTAATGTCTAGGATAAAACTCAGAGAGAGACCACGGGTAGACAGATTTCCAGCTCGTAATATATTTGAGTGTGATGGAGATACGACGATGTTTTAAAAACAGTTCGATAGAAGCGCCGGTGTTGAGTGAAACAAGTCAGTCTCTGTCCGGTTGTGATTACGTGTGTTGCGTTCGTGGAAAATAAAATATTACGCCGGTGACCTACTGGTGCCGATTACAATTCGCAAATGGTTTTGTCCTGTGTGGGCGTAGGGTAATTCAGAGGGATTTAAACATTATGTAGATCCATCGATAAAACTCTTAACAAAAATTACGATGAGAGAACAGATAAAGGAACCCTTAAGTAGCTAACGACGGCCTGCATGGTCGAGTGGTAAGACGCTCGACTACGAATCCAGAGGTCACGGGTTCGAACTCGACGTGCCCAAATAAATTTAATTTAATCAATATGTGTCATAACACATTCAATTGAAATAAAATATAGTATATTTGCGGCACGTCCCAGAGTAATAGATACTCTAAGTATCGCCCTGGTGAAATACCACCATTCAGAATTGAAACGTTGCTTGAAATGGCTTTAGCCGTGTTTGGTGACCAGATCTGAATAGCCAGGTACTTCCCAACCTTCTCCTTCCTCATCTCCTTCCCCTCCGCAATACAATCAGCCTCACAACATACCCCTATCGGGAATGCCACAGTCTCACTGGTTCTAGACGATTGCTGATGGTTAACTGCTCCCAGTTGAGACTCTTGTGCGGTATTCACGTAAAAAGCTTAGAATAACTTCCAGAAATGATGCGAGCCCTTAAATATTTGATTATTCAGAAATCCTATAGGTGCATTTTAAAGTACCTACGTAGAAGTTTCGTTTTTTTTTTCTTCCTAAAAGTTGATTTCTATCTAGGCAAGGTTAATAATTGGTATAAAAGGCAAATTAGTAAAATTAGCTGAATCTCCCCTCAAATTAAATGGCAATTGGAGCCTACAATTAATTCCTTCGCCGTTTATCTTTAATGAAAAGCTATTCAGAATAAATTTCTAAAGCTGAAAATCAATTAATGTAACGAAATAATTCTACTTTATAAAATTAATTAAAAACAGCCTGTCAAACGTGTTGATGAAACGAAATAGCGTCCTGTAGGGAATAAACAGACAAAAAATGTCGGGTATTTTCTACGGGATCGGATTGGGGACGGTGTCAGAAGTCAAAGGCCACCATTAGATGAGATCAAATTATAATTGGGGCACGGACGGATTAATGGAATATTATTTTTAAGGGTTTCGGATTTAACATGTATGGTGAGAAAATCTACCAGTTCTTGTAGTTCAATTATAATGGTGCGATTCTATAATTTGAACCAACGTTCAGTAGGACTGTCGGGGCACTTAATGGTAAGGAATAGTATTTATTGCGTATATAACGATGAATAAAAAAAGGAGGAAAATTATTCCAGCTTAAAGAATTAACGTATGAAAGATCACAAACCTTACATTATATTAAATGAGTATTATTTTTGTATCCTTAATCAATTTTTAATTTTGGTTATTTAGATACTGGTGAAAGACCACCACTCAGAATCGAGACGTTGCTTAAAATGGCTTTAGCCGTGTTTAGTGGCCAGGTACTTCTCAACCTTCATCTTTCCCATTTCCTTTCCTTCCCCACTGCCTTCAATTTCACAACATACGCCAATTTGGGATGCGATAGTGTTGCTACTTTATTATTTTTACGCGTGACATCCATTTCGGCTTTCTAAGGCGATGAAAATCATGTGATGAAGTCGTTGGTATGTGGTCGAGTCACCGTGTTATAATGCATCCGAAGGGCTAAAAGATGGAATTCACATGGAAAGTAACATTAAATTTTATTAAATACTTAAGAAAAAAATAGTCCTAAAAATTATATGCAAGAACCATAAATAAATAATATAACCTGTACACTTCGTAAGGCGGAAATCTTAAAGAGAAAAGCTGGTGAATTTATCTCCCTGGAAGACGTGAATATTTGCCATCCAAAGACTTGTTAAGACCAAAATCACACAACAGATTAATAATATTGTTTGTTTATAATTATATATAATACGGCAATGCGGATGAACACCTAAAAAGTAAGTGTATTACATAATGTATGTATAGCTACCAGGGGCGAGAAGCAAGGAGGGGCTGATTCTCGTTAAGGCTTGTGTAGCTATTAACAACGGACGACAGCGATAGAAAGCTGGGTCGTCGGAAGTAATTTAATGAAATTTATCCCTTTGTCATTTTCCTTTTTAGAGATTAAAATTAAAAGATTAGTTTTATCCCTCTATTTTCTGTCATTGGTTTATGTTCTAACTAGTGTTTTCCACATGTGGGGTGATAAGTGACAGCTAACTGTCATATTTCAAGTTATAAAAGTTATGCTGCGCTTTAAAATAAATTACCGGTCTACTTTCAAAATAATACAGAGAGTGAGGGGTGAGCAAAAAATGTTACCGTGGTTAGTAAATATTTTTTGTTATTTACTGCCACTGAAAATATAACCGATAGAAGTGTGTTGTGGACTTGTCCGTGTGCCCGAAGTAAGCTCAATTTACTTCTGATAAAATTGGTAATATTATTTTTCAAATATCTAAACTCTTTCTTGAACAGTCAATTGATTTAACTGGCCTGTCTGGGGTCTAGGAATTTAAAGGTATTATGTAAATTAGAGACATCAGTTGTCTTTCAACTCGGTATAGATCTCACTTCTTGGTAATATCTGTTCAGTGTTTACTACCCTAGAGCGTGAAGCCATTTTGAAACTTTTGAAAAGCCACATGTTCGAAAAATAAATATTTTTATATAATTTGTTTGGTATCGCGCTCAGCGAAACATAAAACTACATAGGTATAGGCTAATGTTACCCGTTCCTCGTACATCGTGGATTAAAGAAAGCAATAAAGCATTGACTATTCGACAGGCAGCAATCTAGTCATAATATCCAGGCTATAATAACTTGTTATTCATCGGGTTTATCGTCGGAGTTAAAAATTGTAATACTTTTAAGCTCCTAAGCATAGAAAACGTCCTCATTTTTTTAAATCGTAAATACGAGCGCGTGTCAGACAAAATCCCCAAATCCTTGAGTTTAGAAAAACAGCTGTCTGTTTTACGTTCATAATGACGATCACATCACGCACGTGGATCATAACACGTGACACAACGTCGCATCAATAAAATAAAAATACTCCGAAAAGGTAAACCTCATCGATCACTTCAGCTCGACTGCATAGCGACATTTGACATGACATATGACAAGCAAAGGAGCAGAATCTGTACATACTAGTAGGAGTATTTTTCTTATTAAAACTTTCCGTTAAGGGCAGTTTTTCTTAAGAGAATCTCACCGTATGTTAAACAAATTTAAGAATGCTATTTTTCATTTGAATTACTTAAGCCTTTTATATTGCAAATCTTGTAGGAAGAAGATAACGTTAAACCGTCTGGACGAACCATTTACAACATTGCTTCCCTTGCAGTGAAGAAACACTCGCAGCTTATCGTGAAAATCCCTCGCCTCGGGGTAGAGTTCTCTGTTTATGCCCCTTGCAATTTGCTGCATAATAAAAGAGTAATTAAATAAAACGGTAGAATACATTTCGCAGATTTCCTGCACAGTTAATTATCCACCGAGTTATTTACGTCCGGAGGTCAGTAATATTAAAGGGAAGCTCTGTGTGGCGGGCAGAAATTTATTTTAAGATTTTCGCAATTTTAACGGATTATTAGGATTTTATGTATCAATAAAACTCTTTTTCAGGTATTCAATACCTAACAGCAACCTGAAACAAACCTGGAAAATGCGAAAATCGAAATGCATGACAAGTCTATGGGCAGGTACGTACCTGCTCTTGTCAATATTGGAAATCCTGAAAATTTTCGAAAAGTCACGGAAAGCCCTCGATAGGTAGAACTGGTATTACCTACCGAATATTATGAAAACATCCCACGCACCAGGAAGGAAGTTTAGTCAGGTGACAACTCAATATTAAGTTGATGTAATATTCACGACCTTTGAGGCCATAATTGGAGCGCGTCTCGACTGATTTGCGAAAACACCGCCCGGTAACCTAAAATTAATAAACATGGGTGTGATCCTCCTCCGCTGCAGGGGCACTCTCGGTAGCTTTATACCCACATGCCGCATGCATAGTTATGTTGGAGAACTTGTCTAGGGCTCATACTGAATTCACAGCATTAGTCCTGATCTGCGACCTTTTTAAATTTAACCCTATTTCTTTCAACGGATCGCATAAATAACATAATACAACACATCAAGAAGTGGTTAAGAATCAGCCCTTATGATAATGTGTTCCTTCCTCCCTCTTATAACAGTATTACCCTAGATTCACTACCCCATCTACAATATCTACTACCGAATCTACACAATCCGTAGTATATTTATCATTCTCTCTTCGAAGCATTCAGATGATTGTTTTTTCCGCCTCTCGAACTTTGGGTACTTTAAAGTTCGCGTCGTAAGTTCTTCTAATACCTTTATTTATTTGCAACTTCGAGGAAAATTCCTTTTACATCCTTATTTAAAAACCTAATTAAGATGATTAAGAAAACGAAAAAACACACCGGAAAAGATGTAGCCAGAACAAAAAAGTGACTGTTTAGAATATAAAGTGAAATTTATTTTCTTACTCCGCGAATTTGACAAGAGTGTTCTTTACAAATCTCATAAAAACGGTGTTCGAAATACGGTAACAAAGACGAGGAAAGCAATTTTTATAAGGACTGCGAATTCAAAAGAAAATTGGTAATAATTATCAATGGGAACCATTTGGTAGGTAGTTCCAAAAGATCAGTCTAAAGATATTATTAGCTGAAAGAAAGATGAGCGAAATTCTTCAAAAATGATTGGGGAGGCATCTTCCTATGTGCAATGAAAGTAAGATGTATGGTGGAATCCTACATCTTGAACCTAAACGATTCTGAGAATTGTTCGCGTAAATAACAGTGCTGTAAAATACGGCTAAGTGAAATGGAGGGAAGATGCTAAATTGCAAATCAGTAAAGTTCGTCTGCAGATTCTAGAAGGCATAATTATACCTACCGTAACAACCTAGACTGCATAGAATTCGTTCGAGACTGAAAGCATTTAAGTGAGAAACTTGGTTATCTTACATTTTCAGACAAACCAGACGCCATAAAGAAGTTGCTTATATAGTCCTGACTGGAAACTGCAAATATCAACGATGAAACACCTCTTCCACCCTCAGTAGAAAAATGCCAATTTATCCAATCTATCCGATCTCATAATCAATCAGTCTAATCAATTCGGGGTGGGAGTCTTCAACAATGCAGTTTATAGCAAAGACTTGAAAGAGTTGAGCGTCAGCACAACTATAGGACTGTATTTTAAAGGAGTTTGTCATATTATCTCTTATGTTTACTTTTACTTATTTTTCATATGGTGGTTCGTGTATTGCACACATCAAATAATCATGCTGGAATAAGGAATTTGAATCTATTTTTTTTTAAATTATCAATTTTTTAAAGTTTCGTTTTCATAGTTAAATTAATTCTCAAAGTTTGATTTTTTTAAACGCCACCAAAACGGCAATATCTCAGAGGTAGGGAGCAGGGGGGTGCGTGACGTCTTCCGTACCCTCAGAAGGGCATTACACGGTATTTATCTTTGACATCGCAAACTGTCGTTATCCAGCTGTCAGTCGCGTATTTTGTTGGTTTGTGTATTTTCTTCAATTTTACCGCTTTTAATTTAACAAAACCTTGCATCGTACTGATGTGTAAAAATACAAGCATTACTGTAATTTATCATCATTCCAAGAAATGAAGATTTACGTAAAAAATGGTGTAACGCCATGAAGGCGGCTTTACATCGTACGTAAACGGTACATTTGTCGTAGGAGTTCGTTCGACTAATCATGAAGCGTTTCTATTTTATGGCGTTTTAACCAATTTTCAAGAAGCATTTATTAATTCTAAGAATAATAATATGGAAATATATATATTCAGAATCGGTGTTTTTCGATCTACACGCACATATTTTGAAGTCTTTTTTTCACTCAACTTCCTTATTATAATTAGGGTACCTACATACCCGCTGCAAGTATTGCATCGAAAATTTCCATATTTAAATTATTTTTAGAAATAAGTCCACCCAATGCGCCTACCTAATCAGAAGTATGTAACATTTCTTGTTGACAATCGTAAACATGCGTACTTTTAAAACGATAAACGATAGAGTCCATTTGCTTGAAAATGTTTTTTTTTTTGCTTCGTAAAATTTCAATAAAGATCGAATAGTGCCATATTTTTTTTTTGAAATTGCGGTAAGAAAGAATTTTAAAAACTACATAAATCCAGCAGAAAATGTATGTTTTTTTCAAGAAAGGAAAAACTTTTTAGGTCATCTACATACTTAAACTAAACAAAAAACCAACAAAACCACATAAAACATAAATTCTTGGGTAACTCTTGACAAGGAGCCAACTTTTAACAGCAGTTAGTTAAATTGTGGAGTTATGGATTTTGCAGTTTTATTTATAGTTGATACCTTGGGGTAACAATATATGGAGAGAGAGCTAATTATTGTTACCCAACCTATACTAACTTGTGATAAATCACTTTCTCCGGGTTTTTACGTCGTACACCATGAGAAGGAAAGAGACAGAAAAAAATCCCAAATTATCACACCGCTTTAAAGTATTTTAAGAGTGTTCTTCGTGTCCCGCGTCTCCATTGACTCCGCCCGCACGTTTTGATATTTGACATATTATATAATATTAGTTGTAAGCCATTAGTAATAAATCTTAACTGTAAGTTATTAGTTATAAGCTTAAGTGATAAATTATAGGTTAGATGAATTAATTTGTAAAGCGCCCTTGAGGTGATCTTCCCACAAAAATGGCGCTATAAAATTAATCCATTTATTATTATTATTATTATAAATTGACATAACTCAACGGTTTTTTAGGTTATATGCTATATTTTGGTTTATAACAATACTGTGAAAAAGTGGTTATACGAATAAACAAAAACGTTATGTCGAAATGCGCTATGAATAAATGTATAATACCTTGGCCCTAGTCCTAGCCACGCCCAGGTTCAGCCGAGTTCGGCAAAGCTCATCAAAACTGACTACAGCAGCGCTCTCTCTTGTATATTATTGCTCTGAGGTTAATACCGTACAAAAGTCCCAACTGCTCCCAACCGTCTAGAGCCAGTGAGACTATAGCATCCCAAATTGGGGTATGTTGTGAGGCTGAAGGTAGTAGGAAAGAAAAGGATATGGGGAAGAGGAAAGTTGAGAAGTACCTGGCTATTCAAATCTGGTCACCAAACACGGCTAAAGCTATTTCAAGCAACGTTTCGATTCTGAATGGTGGTCTTTCACCAGGGCTATACTGTATTTATTTATATGAATTGGTGTGAATTCAGTGTAAGGATAATGGAAATTTCCTTTTATTATACGTTTTCAAAAACTCTTCAAATAAGTTGGAGCTGTAAAATATGTACAGGACATGAGTAGCGAGTGACTAAACAAAATGGCATCAAAGTGGAGTTAACAAACCTGCACTAACCGACCAGTGAAATATTAAAAAAAAAGTATATGTTTTAGAAACACTACAATTTAAAGTTTTTTTTTCTACGTTTATGACGACGTGTGTGAACCAAAACGAGCATACAAAAAAAGTATTTGTAAAATAATTCGGGGTGAATTTTTTAAATCAAGTACTTTATGATGGCGTGATATAATACATCATGAATTACCCAGAAAGCACATTGGGGTTAGGAGCAGGTAATAAATTGAGTAAAAAAGCAAAACCTCAAGTAATGGCGATTTCTACTTCCTGCTCATGGGTAGGAACGGTAATTAGGGTATTTCAAGTAGGTACAATGCATCATTTAGGTTTTCCTGAAACTTAACATTACATACTCGTACTTGTCCCTTTATCCAGATAAGAAGTGTCCGAACAAATAACTTATCTACTACTTTACTCATTAAAAAATATAATATACAGTCGAACTTGGTTATAACGATCACGGTAATAGCGAGGTCACGGCTATAATGAGCAATTACTTAATGATATGTTGGTTCGGGCTTATTTTCATACAATCGTGCGGGGTTATAACGAGGTCGCTTCACTGATATAACGTCCAAATAATATTGTCAACTCAATGCGCCCGGGTATGAGAAGAAAAAAACAACTCTCGAAAGAGTCAAATAATGTCATAAACAAGACAAAGAAAGCCGCCCGTTCGGCACGGCGGCGGACTTTTCGTAAATCACGTTAAGGAGGGTTTATAATCCCTGATGTCGCTCTAAAAAACATTTCTATCCAGTACTATCGGACACTGCGTAAAATTGTAGTTTAAAATCAAAGTAATACAATATTTTTTTGCAATTCTGTTTTCTTTTTACAAATTCGTTTGAACTCTATGTCTAATTTGTATCTGGTTTTCCCTATTTCTTAAAAAACAATAAATTTAATTATATGCAAGCTTTCATACCCTGCCTTCAATATCGATATTAGTAGGAAGGTACTTTTTTTACCTACCTACGTTTATAACGAGTAATGGCTATAAGGAGCAAATTTGGTTGGTCCCTTCGCGCTCGTTATAACCGAGTTCGACTGTACATACTCCTGTGTTGATTTTATATATCGTTGTGCTATTTCAATATTATAACAAGTCAAAAAAAATACTTTATGTGTGTCTTTTGATTCCTTATGTTATAAGTAAGCAGAAAACACCAATAAGACAAAAAAAAAATTTTTTGGCTTGTGATAGTATTGAACTAGCACAGCGATATATAAAACTACATTAAGTCAATTATAATTATACTAAATTAAGTACGTGAGTTGTCGTTTGTTCGTTGGCGATCTGCAGTCTGGCTCGGGAACGGTTCCAAATTATAGACATTGTCGATAAAATCTATATCGATGTTTCGTGCTAGTAGGGCCCATAGTGTTTGAGAAAGTGTATAAAATAAGCTATAAACCCTAAGATTTACAATATAGACATTTTAACTAAACTTAACATAAAATTAATTAAAAAATATAGGTATAGACTTTGGCTCAAACATTATATATTAATCTAAAATGAGTGCTTTATATGTAATATACTCGTATTGAGTATTTAAAAATGAAATTATTTTTCTACAAAAGTAAGGCCCTGTTTTTGCGACAAGCATCCGGATCCTACTGATGACTTATAACGTGTGGTTGGTTTCGATGTCGAAACATAACGGAAGATTAACGGCACCTGAATTGAGGGCTAAAACCAACAGATATCAAGAAAATCCAGTTTATTTGCCAACTATCAAAGCACGAAGAACGAGAGAATCAAATTCACATATCCGTGTTGCAACAAAGAACTATTTCTAAAGATAGTAAAAAAGAAACGATGAAGTGGGGACTGGGGACTGAATAGTGGAACTCTCTAGATGAGAATTAATAGAGTTCGAAATAAAGAAAAAAAAAATCGTTACATTGAAAGACCCTGGATTTTCAATGCAGCAAGTTAACGACTCGGCACACGCTTTCCAGATCTGTAGACCCATGTTCAGCCTGAATTCTGCAGACATTTTGAAGAATTAATCTGCGAACTGTTTGCAAGCATTTGAAAGGTTTGCAGTGGTCCCAAGTATCAGGTTCGCATTTCGCACCCAGGCGTCAAGGGTTTAATTTCCTGCAAGCTAAATCCTACCTCATTGCAAAAGCAAAAATCTACTTTATATGAAGGGAGTAAGGAGAATTCAAATAATGTCAGGCAATTCTTAATCAGGAAAGGTTTTTTTACTGGCGCGATAAATATTGAAAATTCACACAGCACCTACTAAATTAGGGTTGGTATCTTAAACTTTCGTCACATTTAACATCGTCGCAATTCGCCGTGTTTGGTGACCAGATCTGAATACCCAGGTACTTTCCTACCTTCCTTTTCTCCATATCCTTCCTCTACCCACTACCTTCAGCCTCACAAGAGACCCCACCTTGGGGGTGACTTAGTCCCACTGGATCCTGACGTTTGGGACTCTTGTGCGATATTTACATTAAACAAATTTTAAAAATTCAACGATTTGTACCATTTTTTTACATTGTAATGGTTCCTGTCAAAAGTCTATTCTAGGCCCGCTTCAGCTTTTGAACAAATTGTGATCAGATGACAAGCATAACAACATGACCGTAACTAACAAACTAACTAACCATCACGCCGTTTCCCCGCAGGGGTAGGCAGAGAGGACGGACCGCCATACAACTCTGTCTTGGCACACACTTCTTGCTTCATTTACATTCATACATCGTCTCATACATACTCTTCTGTTATTCCGACTCTACACATGACCCGATTCAAGTATTTGATTTACTTGATCGTGCCATGTCTTTCTCGGGCGTCCTCGTCCTCGACTTCTTCTTCCATTCACTTTCGCATCATATATTCTTTTAACACTCCTTTCTTCGTTCATTCGCTCTAAATGCCCAAACCATCTAAGCGTCCCTTTCTTGATCCTACCGTTATGCTTGCAAAAGCCGAAGCAGGCCTAGAATCGACGTTTAACGGGAACCAGAACCATTACAATGTAAAAACAACCAAAATGGCGCTAATCGATGAATTGTGACCATGTCAAATGTGACAAGAGTTTGAAACACCTCATCCTAAGATTCCTTGAAGCAAAATCATGAGTTAGAAGGGTTCCAAAAAGCTGAGATTAAGACCACTGGTCTAAGTATAGACAATACCCTCAATACGAGGAACTCGGTGGCGTGTTTAGATATAATATCATATTGTGGTTATTGCACTACTGCTAGACAGGAAAGTGCACGTCGTTTCCACTTCAGAAGAAGCGCATACGGCAAGAGTGAAAATCCATATCCATTAGATGTTTTTTTTATGGATTGAAGTGATTGGTAGACAGTTATTGTTCAAGTACAAGCTGGATTTAAGGATAGGGAAAAACCAGAATCAATTTAATAAAAAACATAGTATCAACTGATCAAAATCACAAAATCGAAATATTGTTATAAAAATTAGTTTACGAATTAAATTAGTTTAAAAATTACGCTTTTGCTTTTTGCCAAGTCTTTTTAAATGTCTTTGTCGTTTAAAATAGAAACTACATTTTAGCCCCTCTCCCTACATACTACCTGAGATCTTCAGCCATTAGAATCAACATCTCCATTACGGGAAGTGAAGATACTGATCAAGCCAAGTAAGCAGATGTTTCCATAATATGGCCAGATAGTCGGATAGTGAGAGGGTTGACGACCTCTGCCGCTGTAACAGCGGTGAAAGAACCGTTCCCCGAGCTGGTGCCGCCAGCTGCGCCAGACTGACCTCGCGCACTAGCCGCGCTGAAAAACTGGAGCCGGATCGCACCTCTGTTCGACTATTGCCGCAACTTCATTTATAAAATAAAATCACAATTGTATTTATCATAACTTTTTTAAATTA
Organism: Drusus annulatus; assembly: GCA_022651775.1. NCBI lineage: Eukaryota > Metazoa > Arthropoda > Insecta > Trichoptera > Limnephilidae > Drusus > Drusus annulatus. The sequence continues at coordinate 13,260 of JAGWCC010001002.1, forward strand.
ATTTTAATTGTAGCGGCTTTGTGATGACGATCGCGTTCTCGTTGTATTCCTTCACACACCCAACATATAGCTATACCCACCGTATGGCCTAAACAATCATTCATACATAGTGGTAGGTACTCTAGAATTCCCATGGTAAAAGACCGCCACTCAGAATCGAAACGTTGCTTGAAATGGCTTCAGCCGTGTTCAGTGACCAGATCTGAATAGCCAGGTACTTCCCAAACTTCTTCTTACCCATCTCCTTCTGCTCCCCTCTCCATTCAGCCTTCAGAGCAATAATATACAGAAGGGAGCACTTCTGTATAGCTGGCGCAACGAGAGTTGAAACAAACAATACATGCATAGCGTTGGGTTTATTGTGTATCGGTATACGCTCCAGTGGCGATGTATTTACGATGTGTCATAAAGAAAGAGCCCTTTGTCTTGTTTGCGCCTACTTATTGTCACTAGTGGAAAAGGGACAGCGAGTGTTTACGTTGATATTGTAAATGCACTTAAAGCGTGTCCTATTCATTCAGTTCGACACGCTGTACGTAAGCTATACATCTGTGTGAGTATTGGCCGGCATCAACTCTCGTGGTGAGACCTATACTATCTGTAGTCAGTATTGATGATTTTTGCCGGACTCGGCTAGACCTGGGCGTAGCTAGTACTAGGACTAGGGTATTTATACATCCATTCATAGCACATGCCGACATAATGTTTTTGTTTATTTGTATCATTACTTTTTCACAGTATTGTTATAAACAAAAATATAGGGTATAACCTAAAAAACCCTAGAGTTATGTCCAGCTTCGTCGCATATCAAAACGTGTGGGCGGAGTTCCCGGAGACGCGGGAGACGGAAAACATCCTTACAATACATAAAAGCAGTGTGATATTTTGCGAAATTTTTGTTGTCTCTTTCTCTCCCATGGTGTACGACGTAAGAACTCGGAGAAGGTGACTTATCCCAAATTTGTATAGGTTGGGTAAAAAGAATTAGCTCTCTCTCCATATATTGTTACTCCAAGATTCAGTCTCACATTATTGGGGTTACCATAATCCCGCAGGTTGCGGGCAGTTGGGATTCTTTTACGGCTTTTTTTTTTTTTTTAAATGTCAAAATAAAATGCACGGTTTGATTTTGTAACATAAATATTAAAAATATATATATTTCTATCAAAATGAAGCAGAAAATCTGTTTGCTTAAGAAGAAAAAGCTCTCAAACGGTGAGCTCTGGTGTAATTTTCATTTTAAGCTACTGCTTTGGAATTTCAATTTAAATCATTAAAAAATAAGACAAGATGTCATTTTTAATTTCATATTTTCAATTAAAATTGCGGGAAGATGGGAAGCAAAATTAGTTGTTAAGTAAAAATAAGATTTAAAAAAATACTGTCTCCAGTGACATAATATAACGTAATGCCCTAAAAATGATAAATAATAATAAAGAAATATAAAAAAAAAGAAACAAAATAAAAAATAAATAAAAATTTAAGTTATTCTAAATTTTAAGTTATTATGATATGGTGATTGTGTCCTGCCAGAAGTGACCTGTCAGGTAAGTATGATGCTGTATATTTATATAAACTAAGAATTAATATTAAGTATAAATTAAGATTTGTACAGCGCCCTTGAGGTGATTTGTCACAAAAACGGCGCTTTACAAATTATCCAAATATTATTATTATAATTGGCCGTTTACGTTACAAAAGATTTCGATCAATTAAACATCTAGGACCTTGGAGTAACAACGTATGGAGAAAGAGCTAATTATTTTTACCCAACCTATACAAACTTGCGATAAATCACTTTCTCCGGGTTTTTACGTCGTACACCATGAGAGAGAAAGAGACAACAAATATACTACACCGTTTCTATGTACTGTCACGATGATCTTGGGCTCCTGGGTCACCGCGGGACTCCGACAACATTTTCTATTATGCCACTAAACTTGACACAACTAAACGGTTTTTTAGGTTATATGATATATTTTTGTTGATAACAATACTGTGAAAAAGTGGTTATACGAATAAACAAAAACATTATGTGATATGAATGGATGTATAAATACCCTAGCCTTAGTCTTAGCCACGCCCAGGTCCGCCGAGTCCAGTAAAAATCATCAAAAACTGACTACACTGCCTTGGATAGATACCACTCTATATACTCTAAGTCTAGGACGATAACACTACGATCAAAATGATAAATCACGCGCAATAAAGACAAAATATATTTTTTTAAATAAATAATAATAAAATATAATAGTATTAAAAAAAAAATTACCTACAATATTTAAAAAAAATCATTTATCCAATTCATTAGATTTACAACTACCATTTCTGCCTAAGGTTGTTATTTTTACAATGTGAATATAACTGTTTATTGATTAATGAGAATAGACACTGCGGTTGCAAATTTATAAGTTAAAGCATATAAATATTATATAGAATAGACTAAAACATCTCAATTGACTAGGGGTTAGCGGTTAGCTAATCCTAAGACATAGTCAGAACAATATTATGTCGCATAGCAATTTAATTCGTATTTTTTTAATTGACCCTTCACTCCAATGGAACGTATGTTTTAAATTGACCTATAATATAATTCGTAAATGTCCTTGAAAATCACGAATCCTTACGCTGGTGACGATAAGATTGAAATTGCCACTTGACTCCGGTCGCCTGTTTCAATGTGTGCAAATAAACATCGCCAAAAAGCATGTTTTATTTTATTTTGTGAAGTTCAGGTACAAATATCAAAATACTTTTCGGTCTAAAAAACTTAATTTTTCACACTTTGTGCAATAAAATCAAATCCGAAAAAGGTTCGTAGGTAGAAGATTTTACACTTCAAAGTATTTTTATATGCCAGAAACTTTTTTTAGGCGTATAAAAATACGTATGCCCGGTTAAAGCAAAGGGCAAGATGTGTTCTACTCACAATTTTTAATTAAAGCATCTATAATATTTCTAAGCGATCACATTTTCAACCCAAAAACACAAGAAATGACTGAAATTTTCTATAAATTCATAATTTTACTAAAAAGCAAAAGGTCGCAAATAGATGCCAAAGAAATCTTTCTGCTAGTAAGTACATACGAAAATTCGACAGCAGGGCAATCTACGTTTTCTTTTAACATCTTTTAAATTTTGTTTTCACGATTTTCCTTATTTTTATCTGAGCGACAGAAGCAGCTGTTCCAATTGCTACCTACACACGCAGATTCTAATACGAAACTTCTATTATTAGTGTAATGTAACATAATTAATAATTTATCTGCAAAACAAACAAGCCCCCAGTACACAGCAATATTTCCAAGGCATTAAACAATGGTATTACCAGTGCATCAGACATACAAAAATCAAAAAATACATTCAATGAACGCGATCAGATCAAGGTAAAATTTAATTTGGACGATATGAAAGGCGAATGTCGGAAATTATGTTGTCATGCCCATATATGACATCAAATCAGTGATTCATTCGATCAGTCGTATCTAATGTGATTCACTCCGGGAGTGGAGTAGCGAGTAACTCCATTATCTAAAAGAGCTGTTTGATTAGATGGGCATCAGGAACACAGGCACCGAATCATTTTTTTAAATCTATAAGTTCTTTATTAAACAGAGATTAATGAATTTATTAAAATGTACATTCATGTAAGTGATTAATTATTCTATTTCTATTCTGTATAAACTCTACGATTATTTCGTGTGCATTTGTATAGAAGTTAAAAGTCATAGAAGAGAACATTTTGCAATGTTGTTTTTTTTGCACTAGGTGCCGTGAGACAGAGACACGCTAATAACTGTATTTTTATAATAAGAATGTGGAAATTGCATAGAAGCGTGAAAAGTAACGAATATTTTCCAGACACATTATGTTGCCACGCTATAAGCAGATAACTCAGATCTCAGAACTAGCTTCCTCATGATGAAAATAGAATAGAGTAGGCGTGCACGCCGGCTTTCATCAACCCTATATTTATACAATGCACCCAAACTACGTAATATCGAATAAAGCAAAAATATACATCGTAAATTGTCGTAACCGGTGACACGAGGGCTGTTTTGGGGATGAATGAACTAGGGGGAGTGATACAATGCTCATTATGATGCGAACCGGTAAACACTGTCTGCGCATTGATAATTTACATAATACAATGTCAAAACATACCGTTTTCAGGGTTTCTGGAAGCTCCTTTAGATCACCAAAAGCACAAATGGGGATTGTAGTATTGTAATCAACAATAAAAATCACAAATGCACAACTATTAGAGGTTACTTGTCATCAGCTTTGGGCGTTTGCGAACTTGCAAAGATGACTGTGTTTTGACAACACAACGTATCTACTTCTGGCGGATATTTCGAAAAAAGAATAATTTTAAATCGTTGTTAATAATGAAAACTTTTTAAATCATCAATCTAGTTTATTACGAATATCAATGAAATCAACATTTTTGTATAACGCGCGATAGATGTCGGTAATGTGAGGAGAGTTCATTTTGCAATTATAGATGGCAGCAACATACGGTCGTTTTAAATAATCGCTATCAATACGAAATGCGAACTACGAACCATAAATATTATTTATTTACTCTTTAAATAAATGTGATAATGTGATTCACTCACTTCCAAAATTTTATTTTTATTGAAATTAAACAACAATCAACGTGTTCGAATAATAATTTATTATTTTGCTCATTTAGCTGAAATGGAAATAACAATACACAAAACTTAACATATATTTACGATTTTGACAAATTAATTGAATTAAAATAGCAATTTTATTAATGATTATTATCAAACTATAATGTTTTACTACACAAGTAGATAGGTAGGTAAGTACCCAATGAAGAATATTGCAAAAAATAATCAGCACATTGAAAACTAGAGAAAGACAATAGGAAAAAAATAATTAAAAAATAAATGTTTAAAAATTAATTCTACTGAAATAAAACATTTTGTTAAAGTAGGTGTCGATTCTTCAATCTTTTGTACAATAATAAACAGGTAAGAAATGACCATTGCACCCACTGACTAGACAATACAGCAATATTTTCAAGCACATCCATTAATTTTCTAAATGTTTTGTAGCTCTTTATTTGCTTATCTATATGTATTTCTTCTTTTAAATGAAAATCTTGAGAAAACTTACTGAAATCATTGACGTAATAATTAAATACAATTGGTATGCCTAGGATAAAAGTAGGCATTTTAAAATTATACTTTAATATGCCACTAATTACAATGCTCTATTTTGAGAACACTTATTGAAACCATTGACGCAATACCATGGAAAACTATACCTAATTACATATATTATTTATTTAAATAAAAAAGACTTGATTATACTCTGGTAAGGAAAAATATTTTCCCTGGCTAAAAATTCCCGAAAATAAAATGTTCTGAGATTTTGTGACGTGTAATTTGTGTTATTATTAAAAGTTGAATGTACAAAATGATGTTCTTACTTTGCTTTAAATGTATCGCCGATAAGATAAGTTTCATTGTAAAGTGTGTCATATATAACATGTTTTATACAAAATTGTTAAATAATATTTTGAACAGTTAATATTTTTTTAAATTTACTTATTCCACCACTTATTTACTTAAGTACATATTTATTCCAATGTGTACAGTACGACTATTCTTGCCCACATTACAAGCATGTCTACACAATATTTTTTTAATAATAATATGCCAACTCTGTTTAGCAGTCTAATAAATTATACACATAAACTAAAGTAGTGAATAAACAAATTTATTTTAAACCCTTTTCAACGCAGTTTAAAAAATAACAGGTGTAAGCCGCACTCTTTTTGACAGTCATGTATTTTCATTTCTGCGTGCATTCAAATTATGGTGTTAGAATAAATTCTAGGGAAATTCGATACATCTTCCCCCTTACGCTATGAAATGTAAATGTTAAAAACTATCGACCAAGTATATCTAAACACGACACATCAATCTGAAAAATAACCCCAAAATTGTGACGTTACCAATGAATTTTACATGGAACGAATTTGTCTCCCAGCAGGGTCCACCAACAGAATGGTTATCTTCATTTTTCAAATACAAAATTAAAAATGTTAGAAATATTTTAGATAGGGCCTACCGCAAACTTTATTAATGTAATCAGCTATTTGAATATCTAAAACATAAATATGTCACAGATCGATTGGAACCAGCGTATTAAAGAATGTAATTAAACTTCTTCCAAGCAAAATTGAATGCCTCGTTGCGTGTGAATGTATGGGTTATTATAAGTTATAACATAAGTTTTGTAACAAATTTCACGCTAAACAATGGCTTTGCGTACGCTTTTGGAAGCTTACGTCTAGCGAGGCAAGAAAGTTGTACATGAAGTTGTGTTAGGTTTCATCTCCAAATTTTGTTATGCAATACTTTTCTGGCTTCCTATTGGTTCGACCAATCAACAAATTACATCATCCAATTTGAGGAATAACCTTGCGCTGTGTAATTTTGTAGGAAAGCGTGCATGGCTTTCGAAGCCAGGTTATGGAATTCGATGGGGAGTTGTGCTATGAAATTATTCACAGGTGGATCGTTTTGGGTTTGATTTAATTTATAGAAAGGGAAATCTAGAGTGTTTATATTGATGGTTAAAAACACAACACACTTTTCATGTGTTGCTTTCTACAGATTTTCTATTATTTATTCTTAATCCACATAATATTGTCAAACTAGCTTTAATCCGTGATATCTACCAAACATATTCATTATAAAATTCTCAAGACAGTGTTTAAATTTTGTTGAGTTTCGAAAAGATGTAGCAGTTTGATATATGTATAAACATAATAATTCAATGTATTTATATTATTCCAATGCATTGAATCATGTACGTAGGCGATCAAATCACACCTTACTCCATACACAACATCATGCACAAATAATACATACCTCTACACACGCGGCGAAACACACACACATATATGTTCATTTCAAAAGAAAAATGTATATATAGTTGTAAAATAGAGTGTTGCATACGCCCATTATTATTTATACATTGGAAAGATTAATTCATATTTGATTAATGACCAATGAACATTAATTTGTATGTCAGGTGTTTAATTCTGAAATATTGTATAGTATGTACTCAAATATGTACATTTATAAATGCATATTCTCCAAACTATGACATAGATATATTCATTACTTTTGAAAAAGGCACAATCATCTCAACGCTACAAGTGTCAAAAAATAATGAACATTCATACAGAAATATATTATTTAGCTGCTATTCCTACTAAATAAAACTAAACACATTTAAAATGACAAAAATGTACAAAAGTATAAATTGATTGGAACCCTTATTAACAAAAATTGTGCGCAATATTTCTTAGCTCCCAGGTTTTACTTAATACTAATAAAATTATACAAAATCAAAAAAAAAACAAAGCGTCATATAAATCTTACCTATGACATTTAAAAAATAAAACTGTCAGTAAATTAAACTCCACATTAAATAATAATGTTAAATTGTTATATTTTTAAATATTTCGATATTTGAAACACAATACTAATTAAACGTTTTTCTTAAAAATAATCTTAAATTATCAAAAATATTGTTTTCTATATTTCAAAACAAAAATAACAAACATGAAAAATTGTTGAGCAAGATTCTATAACAGATGCTTAAAGTCTAACCAACCTAAATATGGTTATGAATCACAACAATAGGTAATGCTTTTTTAGTGTTGAATACGCTAAAATAATAATTGCATTCCAACCTTTTGCCTATACCTCAACCTCACCCGAAGCAAAAAGACGAAAGATACACAGGTGTCAATTTTAGAGTTGACTCATCGCCACTAATAGACTGGTTCAACAGTAATTATTACATTTTTTTAAGCATTGGTATTAAATATTTTAACTTTTTTCTATTCTATAATAATAATACATATTTTTATCAACTTTTCAGAAATATTATTTGTACTGCCGGTTTGCATTTTAAAAATCTATAAATATGATATTATTTATGATTTCTTATTAAAATTTCTAGAGTATCAAAATATAAAAATAACAAATAGGCTTATTGATTCGAATACAATGTCCTAAAATAAATAGTAAAAAATATCTGTATAATAAATCAAAAATAATAATTACCTGATTGCAAGTAGATGTCCTACGATTAATTCCTTAGTAAAATTTTAAAGATATATTTGGAACTTTTCATTTAATAATCAATTTTTTTTTTTTGATTGATAGGCACCAGGTGAAAAAATAAGCTTTATTTCAAAAGTCACTATACTCTGTTCCCCGAGAAGAAATCATTTGAAAAATCTAATAAATGGGCACAAAGTGAAGAACCTTACAACGATATTGGAATATACACATAATGCATGCATTTTTCAATAAAGAAAAATTGATATTAGTCTGCATTCATTTTATTCAATACTTTTCTACTAAATGAATTAATTGTATCACGAGATTACTGAACTTTATGTATGAATTGCAAGCACCACAAATGGATGGACGGTAAAGTGAACCATATAGTAAGTACTAAACACACAAAAATAGATATTAAAATCGTATGCACGTCACATTTTGTTTTGAAAATTATTTCTTTTCGGTGAACAGCATATAAGCACAAGAGGTGTTATTTACTCGTATATGATTTCTACTGAAATAGGAGCAGTGTGAAGAATTCCTCCCTAGGGAGATTTTAAAGCTCCTGCTAGGAGTTCATCAAAAAATTCTTGTCTTAGTTTGAACATAATTTCTGTATATTTTAAATATAGGTGTTTCTATAAAAAAATATGTGATAATCAATGTTCAAAAAGAAGTCACTAAAATCAAAAATGGTGTGAAAATTTGGGAACCGCAACACAGAAAGTTTGAGAAGCGCTGGTATAGAATTACCAGCTGATTAGCTCAAGACTGCGAAAAAACACAGTAAAACATTGGTTCATTGAAAGATAAGTACCTACTAAATTAAATTTGAAAAGTTGGCCTCTTTTCTCAAATATTGATTTTTTTGTGAACAGACTGTGTGGTCATTTGATTTTTAAATGCTATCTCAATCACTCACATTTTAAATCATATCATTTTATGATGTATTCCATGAGATCACAGGCATTTCTGACAGTGTTGATAAAATTCATAATTGTATGCACTATTTGACTTAAGCTAAATTGCCACTTGGTGACATTTTCGTCCTAACTGTAAATTGTCATTTATTTAATGAATTAAGTGTCCTTCAATTTTTGCATTATCGGTAAAGATCTTTAGAAAGAGAAGCTGTACATAGGTATTATACATAATGTGTAGAAATATAAATTTAAATTGATAATAGTTGATGCAAGAAAGCTAGAAGAACTCATGAACTATTAAGGAATACTGTGAAATAATTTATTTTTTGTATTTTTATCCCTCGACCACAAAAATGTATTGAATCAATAATTTGATTTGAATAATACTGAAAAGGGATCAATAGTAGGTCTTGGTTTTATATTCGATAGTATGGAATAAGAAATCATCCCAAATGGGATGCAAACATTACTCAGCTTTCAAAATTCGATCAAAGGTCATAAGGAGATATATTATTCAGTTCAAATTATTTTACTATATTCTCAAGACAATTCTCCGATTGGGGCGTTTTGAAGCCACAAATCGTGGATGAAGTTGTAAAGGCCATCGCTTACTGCAACCTGTAATCAAAATAATTCAATAATGGACAATGTCCCCATCCCATCTTTACAACACAATTAATCCACATATTATGCATCCAAAATTACATTATAATTTTAGTCATTATTTGTGAGGAGCCAAAGTTGTGGCTTAGCGCTGGTCTGATGAGTATTTTAAATAATAATGTGGTCTTGAGGAGTCTTGATATGTCTTTAGAGATCATATTGTCTGTTGGCTAAAATGATTTATGTCCTTCTTTGTGGCCTAACAAGATTGCAATGTAAATAAATCCACTTGCTGCTGCAAATGTATACTAATAATGGAGATATGAGATAATCCAGCTAGACGGAAATACGTAATGTAAGGCTTAGTGAATTATATTTTAATTTATGGTAAAAAATTGAATACAAGTCATTTTTCCACGTACATTTTTTGTGTATAAATAAGGTACCTAGAGTATCTACAGATCCATACCATTTTTTATACAAAATTTTGTAATTGTTACTTTCCACTTGGCGTATTCTTATTACGTTTAGCAGCAGAACTACATAATCAAACGATACTGAAAAATGACTTATATTGCAGAATTCTTTTTTTTAAAGCTTAAAAAAACCTTGTAAGGAGTTGGATTGAGATTCCTCTTGATATCCTGTCGCAGAGACTTCAGAGAGATTTGTACCCGGTCTCGCACAAAAGATAGTGGTGGTGGAGGGATGCATATTTGTCCATTCTTCCAGTAGATCTGGAATATTCAATATTAATTACAGGCAGGGTTTAATTGGTCAGATAATAGATGCAGAAGCTGTGCGAGGAGACTGGGCCGCAATAGACCAAGGTCATCGAAACTACCGCTCCCAGTCCACCCAGTACACCCCTTACCCATCCTTTCTTCGTGTGCTATTTTGCACTCATGGTTACTTGTATATATTTCTTTCTGCATTTAATGTTAGTTTGACTTTCGTCATGAAGGAAGGATTCTTCCAAAAATGGTAAAAACAATAAAAAATGTACACAGTGGTTCAAACAAAGTGCATACTTGTGTAACAATGGAAAAATACATACTCCACCTTTGCAAGAAGTCCAATTCGGAAATATTGGAAAATCTATTCATAACCATTCATAGGTTGAAAAAATCAATTGGCCGGCTTAGTAAAGATTTTGGATTTGTTGAATTTACATATGACCGTAGGTGACATTCCTTAATAAAAATACAATTTATTTTTGGAACTTTTCATTAAACTGTCATGACCTTGGAACTGTGACATTGGCAGTTCCCTATAAATAAAACAGAAGACAGAAATAGGCTGTATCCAAATATTACCTTGTAAAGCTTCTCTACACTAGTGGGAATAACGTAAGCCCTCTTGGATTCTTGGAAGGGATGCCTGCAGAGGACTTTCTGCCCAACAGCGGGAGCATCTTCATTAGATCGTTGTAAGAGGTCAATCAGGGCATGGCCATCAGCTCCAAAAAGTCGGTAAGCCTGGAAACAAGAATAATAGAATTCTTTAAAACTGTAGTGCCAAATTAAAAACATTGAATTTTATATTTCTTTATATAGGTGTAACAATGTTTGGTCTGTTTTAGCCTCTTTCTGTTACTTCCACCGTTTAGGAGAAAAAAGGAGAGGTTATAACAGACCTCTCAAGGGCAGAACCTTGCTTCCCAAACATGATTGTACCCCTTTAAAAGCATTAATTTTACCGGAGTACCCCACTTTTGACAAAAATAATTAGGATTATGGACACTGGCCAGCCGGACCAGCCATCTCCTGGATAACCGCCCGCGGGACTGAGTTATTGAATTAAATTTAATATTATTCATATTTAGTTCTGCTATTTTTCGTGACAGCTGTTTCGGTGTTTAAGGCCATTATTAAACTGCTAGTAGAACATAACATTGTTGTAACGTACCTCCTTGTGCCCCGGGATAGTCACTTTACCGACATCTTGACTTAGTTTGATTCGAGGTTGACCATTTATCTCCACCAGTTTGTACACACAGCCTAGAGCGGGTTGTCTTTGACAGGTCACTATAATACAAGCAAAGTTAAATATGTATTAACAATTAACATATTATAATACGTAAATCATATATAAAAACATCAATAATATTAGTCATGAATATGACTAAATATGCAATTTAAATTCCAAAATATGCACTAACAATTTCAAGATATGACTAAAATATACATTAAAAACCGGATAATTTTCAAAACACGCATGTTTAATTGAAAAAATTAAACCAAAAACCGAAATTTGGGGAGTTTTTTTTTTTGCATTTCTGGAGATATTATGTTGTGTGAGGGTACGTATAAAAATAATATTGGGCATTCCCATAGCTGCTAAGTCACTGGTATTATGAGTTTAGCTAATTTTTAAAGAACTCTAATGATCTAGTAAACCGCAAGACCTTGAAAAGATTATTCTTAACGGAATAAAATGGTTGAAATATGCATTGACCTTTACGCCACTATGCGCATACATGTATGTTTTCATTTTTATAGAAAATGTATGAATGTAACAAAAAGTGTGGCGTAGACCTGTTACCCCAACACGGAAAAAAAGTTTAAATATGCATATAATCCAATGTATAGTCATGAATATTGAAAATACATTAATCTTGTAGGACACAGGAGCGATGGAAGACTGAAATTTAAATGACAGGATGGTGGGGAGGCGAACACCGTTTCCTTGGGTATAGGAAACAGGAGGGAGACCGACAGTAATGGAGGCATCTCCTAGGCGCAGGACTCTCTATGGCCGGATTCTTTCGTCGTCTAACTGTAGTTTAGCAGGAACATCATACATACTTTCAAATCTGTTCTATGATTTGAAACTATTATTTTGAAGGACTTGGAATTTTTAACCTAAGTTTAGCTTTACATATATGTTGGAATGGAGTTTATTAGTTTTTTAAGTTTTTGCAAAATTTTAATTTGACTAAACCACGACTTAACAAAGAAACAATCTGACTTAAAGGTTACAGCACCGTAGATCACGATGAGATGAATGAAAGTATAAAGATAAATTTTGTCGTATTACCAAGATGTGTTCCAATGCCGAAGCAGTCAATCTTGTGTCCTTGCTCGTTCAGGCTAAGTATTGTTTCTTCGTTGATGTCATTGGATGCAACGATTGTCATGTTAGCGAACCAGGGCAAGTTCAACGCTTTGGAGATGGTCTCAAAGGTGTTCCTGGACAAAACGGAGAGGTAGGCCAAGTCTCCGCTATCGATCCTCACCCCTACAGCGCGATAGCCAATGTCGTTCAAAGCCAAGGCCACAGCGCAGAAGTTAAGCAGGCCACTCCTATTTGATTAAAGAAATACATGTGCTTGGGGAATTTTATGGTGCTCTACATAATATGCCTAATTTTTATGCATTTAAGAGATCAAAAATTGCAAGGAATCAATAATAAATTTACATTAAATTAAGAGTGTTTTAATAATGTATGTTTTAATAAGGTATGTAAAAGCATTATCTGTACATACCTTACACAGGAAAAAAGCCAAGGTTAAACATCATTATAGCTGGTAGCTATGGTTATACATATTTTATTGAACAAACAACCCTAGAGGTTGCTCCTGATGTTGTTAAGGCTATGTATTTTACTTCAAAAATACTACACAATTTACAATATTTAATTTTCTATATTATAACACCCATTTTATTATTGTTCTTAATATGAAATATCTCCAAGTTATGTACATAAATTTTTTTTTTTTAAATATGTATTGTTATTGTTTTAAATTTGTAACAGATAAATATGAGTAGCACTATAAATTAAATACGAGCCACGTAAAACATGTAAGACAACATGCACCCTTCCACATGTAGGTTATAGATTAATAGAGGATTCCAAAATTAATATGTTTAATATATCTTTGTTGAATATACAATACGGCCCAAGCGATACCCCGGAAAAAATTCAATAGAATATCAAATTGTGATCATATCTCTAGAATTACTACATACTCGTATATAATATTTCCATTATGTGCTAACAGCACCAAGTCTGTCCATCGTTCATCACATGTTGAGCATACATGATTTTTTATACAAACAATTTGAAAAACTAAACAAAGGATGAATTTGGCAAGGAATCTTATTTGAGAACCACATTTAGTTGTTTTGTATCTCCCGAACAAGTTGATTTTTGGGCGGTATTGTTTATTTGTTGAAGACATGGACAAATAAAATATAATGTGAACTACACACCAATCACGAACACCTTGGTAGAGTGGTGAGAGAAAGGGCCAAAAAACCTCATTGGTATTAGTTGACAAAATAACAAACAGATTACAATGAAAGGTAATATGTACAGATGAATATATTATAATATCATTCATAATGCAAGTAATGTTGAATATATGTGTACATATTAATAAATCGGTGGTTGTTGGATTGCAGAAGTCCAACAATACTGCATTCCGAATTAATAATTACTAATAAATAAGATGGTCTCCGTGATCCCTGTATTGGAACCATTGACGTATGCAGCATGCAATCGAGAAGACTTGCCTGATGGAGTAGAAATTAAAAGCAAAGACATTAAAAGCATTTGATAAATGCGCAACATTTAAGCCTCTTTAACACAAACATAACCAACTAATTCAATTTTGTACACTAACCACTGCCGAGTCGTTGGACAATTAAAAACTATTTCAATCAGACGCTGAAGCAAAGGTGGGAATATTCGGAATTTTGAAAACTTTTAAAAATGTTATGCACCATACATTTGATCAAGTGACTACTCCATTAAACAAAACAATGTGTAAATTTAAAAAATATTTAAATTATTATTAAATGACTATGCCATACTGCATAATGAAGCTAGCCAACACAAATCTCAAAAAGAGATATGAAAAATGTTTATAAATAAATCTATAACTATCTGAAATATCATTAAATTATCAAAAGATAAACAAAAATTAAAAACGTATTAATTGATATAAAATAAAAGACTAATGCATCAGATTTAGCTATTTCGCAGACATAGTCTGACAATTATAATACATAAACAGATTGTTTGATTAGGATTCAACTGTATTTTAAATAAACACAGTCGTACTCTGTATATTTTTCATTTGAATTGCGACATTTTTCTTTTGCCAAGTGCTTTAAAAAATTATAATTTATGCAATTCCTTCATGAAAAACTTTTGTAATGTATATATTTTTTAATTATTACTTTACTTAGTTTATATGGAAAGTGTCTTGGCCGTTTAAGGCCGAATATAGCAACAGATATGAATTCAATTAAAACAATAAGTAGTTGTAAATTCGGTTGGCTAGCTTTGCAGATTATCACCGTTGACAACACAAACTGGCAAGGTGGTAGATCAATAATTGAATATGACATCTACAGTGTATGGGCATGCCAAAGAATGAAATGAATTAGGGATTTTGTACGTGATATTGATAATATAAGTATTATTTTGTGGATTACATTATTGCTCGAATAAAGTTATTGATTTTAGATAAAGGTCATATTTTTTTGGTAAATGAAATCGATTTGTGATTCTATATCATTTATTAATTTCTTAATCATAATTCGTTTATCGAATATTCTCGAACTAAAAATTGGCACTATTAAACCCATAAAGCTGTCCAAAAAAATGCAGCGCTTGTCCGTCAAAAGTGCCGCGCACCCACGCGGTGAAAATGTTGAATTTATGTAATTCATGTAGAATTTCCAAACACCAACATTGTCACGTAATTAAATATTTCCTTTATAAAAATGCATATGGCATTCTACATATATCCAAAAAGAAAACAATAATAAATTTTAAGATAGAAATTAATATTACATTGAAAATTATAACTGATTATTTGGGTTTTCATATTACTTTGTCTGAATCATGATTATTAAATGGTTGACCCAACATTAATTTGGTAGATAAATTAGCTAAAAAGCATTAATTTAAACAACAGACAATGAAGAAACACACAAGACTAAGAAAGTAATTCAATGAATATCATCTTTTCATCCGGTTTATAATAAATAATAAGAAAACAATCTAAAAAATAGCTAATCTGTAAAAAAATGCTAGAAAAGAGGAAAATGCTGTTTCCTGTCGGAAATAATACTGAAGGAATAAAATTGAGACTACCAGATGAGATGAGTGGCACTACTTTGGAATTACCAAGTCAACTAAAGATGATTTTAAGATGAATTACATGATCGGAAAATAAACTGTCAAGCAATAATGTAATCGTTAAATCCCAAAACAGCAAAAGGGAAAAGGCCGAACTGGGGACGGGGACAGTCCTCACACTTTACCTCAGGGTCCGATCAACCAACTCGGCGGTGTAGGAATACATATTAAGTTTCTGACAGTGGCACTTGTAGAGGTAGCATTTCCTCAACTCGTGGTCATGTTCGTGTTGAGACATAGTGCATTGCCGCTGGGTCGTGCCATTAAAGGGATACCTCTTCACATCATACGTGTCCACTAGCGCTATGAATCCAGTGGGGAAGGCGGCCGCGTATGAAATCAGAGCAGCAAGTTCCCCGTCGTTAGCTTCCTCGGTGGATATATCAATCAACGGAGAGATCTTCTTGCGCCAGTCCACGGCCAGGTTCTGGAGGTCCAACGGTTCTTTGGTCTCGGCGTGGGGCAGCATAGTCATGTTGAGGTCACCCAAGTTGGAGAAGGAAGTGATGTAGGCGTGCGCGTGGGTACCCTTCACGGGAATATTGAACAGTTTACCCGCCAACACATTGCTTGTTCCATCAAATCCACCTGGAAATCATGTAAATACATTTAAATCCAGCTTGGGTACTAAAACCCATAGACCAAACGAAAGGATACACATGAACTTAATCTTTCCTTCCATTTCACAAACCTAGCGTCAAACGAGAAAGTGTGAAGTAGAGTTTGCAGCGTGTAACAATGGTCACCAGAATTATTTTGGCTAGCAGTTTGGGATAGTTAAGTAAAAATATTTAGAAATAGAAAAAAATAAACACATAACTCAGCTTATACCATAGTTTGGCCCTAATTAACTCAATTTTCAAAATTAAATATAAAAATGACGCGGCACTTATATGCTTTTACTTTTAAAACATGGTATGTATCTGTTTTTACAGCATAAAAACGAAATTGTTAACAAAATGTAGAAATCGGTAGAAAATTAAATAGTTGATTGATAGTTTTTTCAACTACATTTAGTCAGTTCATATTACAGACCTGTGATGTACAATCCGTGGGCCGTGGGCCGCGAGCCAATTTCGTACAGCCCATTTGGCTAAATAACATATATTTTTAAATTCTGATGAAAAAAAACCAAACTTATCAAAAAAATTGATTCATTGAATAGTTTAATAAGATTTTTTATATGAGAACAAGGTATTGGGGTAGCAATGAAAGGTAATTTGAATGGCCACTATAAAAGGAAACATAAATAATTAGTATGGGAAGTGAGTTTTGATATATCTTAGTGTATAGCCATCGTTCAAATTTGTGAATGCTATGATCAAAATATTAAACGGTTTCTTTTCTGTTTCGCAAAAGGGTTTCACGATAAACTTTAGTCTATCTTCAATGTTTTAAATCAGCTGCCCAAAATTACAAACTTTTTTCATTGTTTTATTTAAGAATGAATAATAAAAACAACAAATATTTGAGGTTTGACCTAAAATGTTGATAAATTTTCGCCTGCGGTGCGTGGCTTTTTTGCTGGGATCTACAATTTATATAATTTGAAGGTATCCTTTGTATAGACCTCAAAAAAAATTGTAACTGAATTTTGTTGGGAATTTGACTTCCTGAATGATAAAAATCAATAGCTTTACTGGTTTGACCTTGGGCCTAACAACTTTCTTGCTTGCAGATATTTTTTGTGAGTGATAATTATTTTTATACTAACGAACTATTGTCCAATTACAAAAAAAATACATAACACAAAATAGGAAAAAAGAGCAACAGAGAAAGAACAACACCATACATCATATTTTAAAGAAGCAATGACAAAAATAGAACAAAAATTTACATTAGAAAGAACATTCAAGTCAAAGCCAAGGTCAAGTCAAGGTTTTGGTAGTCGTAAAGAATGACAAAAATCATTTAGACTGGTAACAAAAATTACAAGACCATGGCTTGAGTTAACATGTCTCAAGATTCTGGACAGTGGAGAATGATACCCATAATTATTAATATTGAATAAATTCCCTTTTAAAAAACATAAAAGGGTTACACAACCAAATTTTGATTTTTTTAAGGCTGGCTCATTGGGCTGAATAAAATACTTTTACTAATTTATCCGATACCTCAAAGCAAGCAAATTTAGGTATTTCTCAGTTAAAAGCCGTTCAAATTTCTGGACGCTATGATGAAAAGATTTAATGTTTAGTTTTACAAAAGAGTCAAACAAACTATAGTCCGTCTTCATTGTTTTGAATCAGCCACCCAAAATTAGAAGCTTTTATAAATGTTGTTTAATATTTCAGAATAATAAAAATAGACAGCATTTATTGGTTTGATCTTCGACCTACAAAATGTACGACTGTGGCGTTTCCTTTGTACGTACTATAGTTTACATACCAAATGGATACCTACTGATTTACAAAAAGTTTTCGCGACTATATTTTGTTTGAAAATACTGACTTTCTGAGTGATTAAAATCGACCATTGTCATTGATTTGACTTTGAATCTAACAAAATGTACACTTTCTTTGTGTGTGTTCTGATTGATTTTTTTTATGTTTACAATATTTTATTTGGGTACCGATTTAAATTTTTGGTTTAAAAACATATAATATACCACAATCCGCAACACTTGTACCTTTCGTGGCCCGCGAACATTTTGAAAATAGGTAAATTGACCCTTCTACTAAAAAGGTTGTGCATCACTGTTATATACAATGCAAATACAAAACTGATAACAAGACATGGCATGCAAATGTGTTTTTATTAAATAATAGCTATTGATCAGAAAAACAGTGCCCAAACATACATAATTTTATCTTAAATAGCCTTGCATAATAACTACACACATGACTAGTTACTTGATATTACTTAATGTTTTAATAAAGTTTATCAGCATTGTCAATATTTGCAAGAAATCCTCAATGGGTAATTCAATCAGCTATCAAGCAATATAATATAATATTGCTAAGTTAGAAGTATTTACCTATTTCACTATATCAAACCATTGAAGCAAAAAACACGCTAGTTGGTGTGCTCGGTGTTTAAGCCGATTTAGTACTAAACTGTCACTCGTCGATTGAGGTTGTTTACTATATCTTATCAAATTACGAAAATGAGTGCCAAAATGCTCTTGTGTGGGATGAGAAAGTGTTTCAATTACACTGCAAAGGATACTAAAAGCAAAGGAATAACATTTCATTTCTAAGTGCGCGCAAATTACTGCAAATAAGGAATTTAAGTCAAAATTTTTTCTTTTTAATCAATATCCACATTCAAACTTAAATACCAGTATTTTTATATATTTTTTAATTCGTTTTCATAGTTCTTATAAATTAATTAATTAATTAATAAATTAATTATAAATTAATTAAAAAGTTTATATAAATTAATTCTCAAAGTTTGAATTTTTTAAACGCCGCCAAAACGGCAATATCTCAGAGGTAGGGAGCAGGGGGGTGAGTGACGTCATCCGTACAGTCAGAAGGGCAATTTGTTTGGAATTTTTTAAATATTCAACATGGAATTCCAGTTCATTTTTTATATTAATTTTAACCTTCTAACTTAATTATTGGGATTTTTTATAATTTTTTAAATATTATAATTTTATGCGAAAATTGATTTTCACCGTTGGATTTTTTGTATATCCCGCCAAAAACATCGCATTACACGGTATTTATCTTTGACATCGCAAACTGTCGTTGTTCAGTTGTCAGTCGCGTATTTTGTTAGCTTGTGTTTTTTCTTCAATTTTACCGCTTTTAATTTAACAAAACCTTCTAAAATATCAGGAGATAATACATATTACTATTGCATCGTACCGATGTATAAAAATACAAACACTACTGCAATTTATTATTGTTCCAAGAAATGCAGTTTTACGTAAAACAATGGTGTAACGCCATGAAGGAGGCATCACATCGTACGTAAACGGTACATTTTACGTAGGAGTTCGTTTGACTAATCATGAAGCGTTTATATTTTATGGCGTTTCAACCAATTTTTAAGAAGCACATATTAATTCTAAGAATGGAAAAAAATCGGTGTTTTTTGATCTACATGCACATATTTTTTTTAAGTCATAATATTTTTTCTCAACTTCCCTATTACTTAATATTTTAGACAACACAACTATCTCCATTGTGGACCAACATAAATGACGTCTTCGCGTAAGCGAAGTACGATCTCATTCTTACCAGAGCACTCCGATGATACATCTGTTTCGTTCATACACACATATTTTATGAATGTCTATCTTTGTCATAATATATCATGTCATGATCGATATTTGAATGATGAATTTACTGGTAACGTAAGTGTGTTTGTTACTTGCCACATTTTGTGTTAATATTCTAAGGTCTATATATTTGTAACGTCATTGATTGAAGTAGCATCATTAGAAATTTTTAATAATATCACTGAAAACAATATTTACTATTGAATGCTGCTATCCATTAAAATTAGAATGGTCGAAATAATACAACAGCTATCTTGATTGTTTTGGATAAACAAAACATAACATTTTTTATATTTACAGTATTATGCATATTGAAATAGGATACAAGTAATATTTTACATTAAGTAAAAATACTTTCAGTTGCGACTTGGTTTTCAAATAAAATAAGTTTCAATAGACGTTTGACGTAACAAGATATAGCTTTTAACCTTTTCATGTATACATATATTTAGAAAAACAGACATTTGTGACACCCTTTCTACCATGCAAATATTTTATTTTAAAATGAATGCACAAATGTATGTGCATAGTGCTGTATGCTAAGACTATTCGAGTATAATATAATTTGATTCGGAGTGAATCGGTTAGTAGCTATCTAATCAAATAAATTTATTTGCTTTAGTTGAAAAAACTAGCAATAATCGCATTCTCTTTATTCTAAAGTTATTTAATCGCGATTAATGCTTGAAAGGCTTCCACATGAGGATCCAGAAGGCAGAGTAATTTTCCATTTTGCAGGTGCGTACCCAACTCACGCATGGCTCACATGTAATTTTCTCTCAGGGAAAATTAGGGAATGGTAATCTGAGGAATCCATCCACATCACCATTGTAATATCTATGGAACTTGTAATAATCTCATTTTCCAAAAATACGGCATGAAAAGTTTGGTTGCTGAGTGAAAGTGTGACTAACTATTTACTCAATGGCTCAATGTTCAATCCCAAAATTCTAAGGTAAGTTATTCTTATAAGAATGTTATACTTTTAAATATGAAATAAGTCTAAAGCAATTATTTCTAATTTTGAAACTGTTAATTCGTGGTGGAATTCCATTTTAATGATTTAATAAAACAAATTTGTAACTTTATTCCACTTTTATTATTTTGACTGGACCGGTTTCAGCCTATGACGGCCATCTTCAGACTAGTGACTAGTCTGAAGATGGCCGATGAAACCGTCCAGTCAAAATAATAAAAGTGGAATAAAGTTACAAATTTGTTTTATTAAATCTCTAAAGCAATTGTTTATTTATTCTTTAGCTTGATGGATTGCTTTTCAAAGAAGTTCAAAAGCTCAACTACCAACTGAAGGTTTTCATATGAACCAAGTGACTCATCACTATCTATATAACTAAATTACTACTATAAATCTTTAAAAGTCTCACTGAAACGCAAACAATACCAATAAAAATGAAAATTGAGGTCATAGCCAAAATGGAAGTTATGTATTTCCAAAGAATTATTAAAACTTTTTTTATGTGTGGAATTTGTGTGTTCGAAAGAACAATCATTTGTAACATGACCCATTCCATAGCATTGGAAATATTGACTGCGGTGTGTAAGGGTATAAACTCAGCGAAAAAGCACTTTAAGTTGATAGCCTTACAGCTATGAATCGGTGCCTGGTACCAATAGAACCGCCCGGGAACTAATCTACTTCAATCAATAGGAGGGCTCACCCCAAACTTTATTGCGTGCCGGAGTTTATAGGGTATAATTCATGTTCAAGAAAATGTGGTGTCAAACTTTCCTGTTCACTATCTAAGTCTTGCTACAAAACGGGCAAGTTTTAGCGCAAACTGCCAACGTTCGTGACACGGAATCCAAACTATAAAACTTACTCCAAATGTGATTTGAGCTTTTGAACAACTAACAAAGATAGTTTGCGAACTATAATATAATGTTTCTCAAATGGATATGGTAGTTAGTATTGCAGAATGTAAAAAGTAATAAAAATGTAGATAATACATACATTGTGCAAACATAAATTTATATTACTCAAATTGATAAAGTATTTTTTAAATCAAGTTTTTAGTTATATACAATATACGGAAAAATTGATAAGAACCATGTTATAATTAATAATTACATTCGTCAATTTATGTACACTTATAAAAGTTTTTAAGAATGTAGAAAGTAATAAATGGATAATAATATATACATCATTTTGTGAGGCGGGTAATGTGACTTTAAAAAAGCATTATTTGCCTTCAGTAAATTACCTACTAGAAATATTTTATCGCACCAGGTTGTTTGATAATGATTAAATTGTATGAGATAAGCCTCTCAGAAATTTCTAATAATAATCTCCATGTAAATAAAAGAGCTTCATATTTGAGAAAGTAAATAGCAAGTTTGTATATCATCTATGATTAAATTTACAAAGTGCTCAGATTTAACCGGATAAACCAGGTTTCATTCCGTAATTTAGTCAATTCAGTTAACCAAGAAGAAATTGCTTAGAAGCCCTAAAAAATCTTTCATCATAAAATGTTAGTAGAAATTATAATTCTATCTTCATCCACTAAAAGTAATAATACATTACATACAACCATTTATATACATGTATAAATTTGCCCTTTAGATGTCACAAATATTTCCGTAGTTTATTACTATAACACTAGCCGGACACAACATAAAGGAGGTGGTAAAGAATGACCACAGTCATACATCCGACAGGGAGACGGTTTTGAGGAGCAATGGGTTAACAGTGAGGCATGAGTAATTTAATTATAATAAATAAATACATGCAGTTTATTCAGATATAATTATGAATCTGTTTTCATAAAATCTGTCATATGACTTGTGAATTCCTAATTTAATTGCCTTTAAACCTGCATGTAAAAGTCAAATGTTTTCTAATAAGAGTAAAACTATTGCAAATACAGAATTACAGCAGATACAATTTTAACATAAATATTGCAAGGGTGATGGACCAATGCTAAATCTTCATAAATCAATTCACGTTTTTGTTGAACGGGAATTAAATATTGGCCTGAGTTTAAATATTATATAACAAAAGTCACAGCTCTAGTAAAACAATTTTATTTGTTTCACTTGTTGCTTTTGACTTTTTTTTTAAATCAAATAATGGATAATACAAACGAGATAATACTATGTAGGTACTCAAAGGATGTGCAAAAAGCAATAAAATGTGAATATGGACATTATACATTACTTTTATTAATTATTTGTAACATGGATCATCAATTCGAAAACAACTTCTTGTAATCATTTTTTCTAATATATTAGCAATGAGGTCTTATAATAATTCTTGACTAATTTTTATAGTGCCATTTTTGGAATATCACCTCACGGATGCTAAAGTAATGTATCTAGGCTTTAAATTCCACAGTAATTGAAAAATAGCAGTGATTTGCTTTGCTAGAGATCTGGAATATAACGTGCCATAAAACACGGTAGGTTTGTATAAATATTGTTTGTGTATTTGATGTCGTGACACATGCCCCGTTGAGACACAAATCCTCCGATGTCTGCCCAAGCTGTTTGGGCTGTCGCTTATGTAATACGGTAATAGAGATCTCTGGTAGAGTTAACCCATAATTAGTGTTAATAGTGTCAATGTCAAATGTAGACTAGCGTGTGAATTGTGAATAGGTACATTATTGTCGAGATAGAAATAAGAATGCATTAAGCAAACTACTACCTCCAATAACAATGTATAGGATTTAGGTTGTAATTAGAGTCTTTAAGTAAAATTTTAAATAATTTAAAGTAGAATTATCAATAAACTGATAGAGACTTTAAAATACCTTCAAGCACTATTAAATTATGATAATTTCGATAGTCACAATTATTTAACAATTTTTTTTTTTAATTGTGTAGAATAAAAAAACACTTTTTAAAATAACTAACAAACCAAATACATATTTTTTTTCATTTCTTTACAAAAATAATAATATATCATACGATAGTGCTTATGGGTTTCATACAAAGTCTGATTTTCAATATTATGGGTTGGTTAAATTTTGAACTGACAATATTAGAATACAATATTATGACTCGACCCATATTAGTTGATTGATTTCGGCTAACCTCAGGTTGACATTTTAATTGATAAAGAAAGAAACGATTCACAACAATTTTGTTCATCTTCGAGTCAGACAAAATACACTATTTTGGCTACGTGAGAATGCTGGCATACAAATACCATTAGGCATCATTACCGAAATAGCTAAAAGAGTATTATTAAACAAACCTCCAGAGTTGAATTTTGCTGTTGTTTTTTACAAATCCATAACAATGAATCACAGCCCATAAAAGATTTTTCGAGGGTGTGTTTATTCGCAGAGAAAATTATATGTAATACATTTGCACAGGGCGTAATAATCAAGTCAAATCGTTGTGATAACTGCTAAGAGTGCAAAGGTATCATTTATTTGAATGACATCACTTTTTAATGAGGAGAAGTAACATTATTTATCTGGATCATAATGTAATATGAGGAAAATTAACACTATTCATCTGGATCATAATGTAATATGAGAAGGATTAAATGCTTTATTGTGATGAGACATGACAAATACAATAATATACAGGGGCAGTCAGTGAGTTTCTGAGCTAGATAAGCAACTGTTCAAATGGTGGGAGGAAAGGGGGTAAACGGCTATGCGCCCTCTGTTTATGTCTATTTTGGGCATTAAATACATGGTTTCAGCATTTTTTTATTGTTATGTGAAATAAATTAATTATATTTTAATAGTTTTTTAATGAAGAACTTACCAATGTAGGAGTATTTAGAGGCTGAGAGGCCCCCGTCTGGGCCCTGGGCCCTTCGCAGTCCAAACTCAAGCAGAGATATATTCTTACCGGCAACCATACGATAACGGGCTGCATTCGTAGCCATTAAACTGAAATTTAAAAGACATTATTTATTTATTCTAATAATAAAGATTTCCCGTTGTTTTCCATGGTAAAAATTGGGACTCGATTCCATAAGTGGAAAATATTGGACCATAGGTAAACTAATGTGTTTTAATTATAATAGTTAGAAAATTTATAGCTTGTGCAACGAAACGTGATAAAAATAGAACATAAAGAATTGATATGGAACATTTTAAAAGTTTAAATAAAGGTTAACCCATTGCGTATTGTTTTTTTTTTAATTAAACCAACACAGATTTTCTAAAAATAAATACATTGTAAAATGATGTAGGCAAAATTTGGTAGGTCAAAAAACATGATAAAAAAATAAATCATTATTAATTATATTTTATGGATTTTGTACGCTCAGATAATAAATATTAGTAGTGTGATTTTTTTACAACTTGCATATAATGAAGTGCAAAATGAATGTATAAAGTTCAAGGTTCTATTCGTGTAGCATTAATTCACGTAGATTGCCACTAATACATACAAAAAAACAATACTGCAAATAAATTACAAATGTTAAACTTCATGAACAAAAATAATTAATTTAATTTAATTTAGATTTTGGATGACATTATGATAAGCTCTGTAAAATAAAGACTAGTGAAAAAGACTAGATAAGTGAAATTATTGACTTAAGTTTTTTTTTTCATTTCATTGCCAAAAACTCTGGCGTTTATTATCTTAGTTTTTGCATGCATATGTCCGTTGCCCACCTCAATGTTTGTTATTTGTTTAAATGTAAACAATATATAGTTTTTTTTTTAATTATCCTTTGGCAAAAACTTATTAACCATTTTCATAAGTTACTATATCATATAATTTTACTTCTATAAATATACTGAGCAGTACAAAAAATGTTGATATCTTAACTCTTTATAAGCATGAAATAAATAAAGTCAACAAAACTGTAAGATAGTAACCTGGCATAGTTCACTAGTGTAAGTAGTGTAGTTTCAAGTATTTGAGTGATGATGAGGGGTCCTTCCACTCTTAATAGAGGCACTCTGCAAAACATAAAAAAGTTTAAAAATAAATAATTATCGCTAAAATTTGATATTTTCTGTTGCAACCTACATTATGAATGCTTTTTTATAGAAATCAATATTTAATATGACTTGAAGATGTATTCCAATTTATTAGATGGCGGAAATTGTTTTTAGTGAGTTGATAAGCTGCAGTACTCTGTCAATTTCTATATTGGGGAATATAGCATAAAAGTGTCATTATATTGAACAATTTTATGTTGTTTTTATATAAAATATTAGTCTTGTGTCTTATTGAACAATACATGAAAAATATAGTTTTTTTTTTAATTTTGATAAAAATAATTATATTAAAATTGCATGCCTCTGAAGTTGATACTTTGCTGATTTTGTTTCATAGAGTTTACTTCAATTCAGAATATTCATGTTATGATCATGTGAATGGCTAATTTAGCAACTCCCAGCATTTTGGGTCAAGGATAAGTATTTTTACATAATATTATTATATTCTTATTACATATTCTGTGAATTAAATTACAGCTGATTGTAAAAGAATCTTGCTATAAAGATTGAGTGAGTAAAACATAGTTTATTTTAGAGGAAGACAATTTATATTAAGTACTCCTCACAATTATAATATCTTAGCAATATCAATTGCTCATATTAATAGAATGGTATTTACCTGGGGAAAGTGACTGAACCTTCTTCTATGGCACTCACGGTAACATCTCTGCATGTCAAATGTCTCAAGAAAATAAAGAATTCTGGTTCAATGGATGGCGGAAGAGTTTGAGTGAGGTAAACAATATCTAAGAGAGAATTAAAACAATTTTAGGTTATATTTAGAC
This sequence comes from Drusus annulatus, assembly GCA_022651775.1. Classification (NCBI taxonomy): domain Eukaryota; kingdom Metazoa; phylum Arthropoda; class Insecta; order Trichoptera; family Limnephilidae; genus Drusus; species Drusus annulatus. The sequence continues at coordinate 40,011 of JAGWCC010001002.1, forward strand.
AGAAAAAAAAACAAACAAGGTCTTATTAAAAAAATGAAAGTAAAACTTACCACTGTCGGAGTAATGGAAGTGGTCCAAAAACTTTAAAACTTCCTCTAAGCCAGCAAATATCGTAAACTCTCCTTGAAATGGATTATTACGAAAAAATAAATCGAACACAGCAACATCGTCTCTCTTTCCAGATTTCCAATAGGCGTATGCCATAGTTATTTGATAGAGGTCTAAAATAAAGTAACATTATTTTCACAACTAATAAATAAAACGTAAATAATACTTCACATTCTAATTTCAAAATTCCCTCTTTGGTATATTATGTCAGTACGGCAACTTGGGGAAAAATACCTGTCAAAAGTGGCTGCACAATCCCGTTTTGTCGTGCCATTTTTCTCTCACTATTTAACAGGATTTCTTTTTCACATGACATGATTTAAAACAATTTCGGACAACAAGCGATGATAGCCGTCGCGTGCAACACGTTTAATCTCACAAATGAAACTGCTGTCATATTACAAACCGTCACCCCGCGGGAGCGCGGGAAGTACATTCACACTGGATAACAAACGTCATGCGCAAATGCTGAATATCGACCACACATTGCTAAGGTCAAAATTTGAAGGGCAAGTTTTATTGGTAGTTCATTATTGATAAAACTTTAAAATATAAAAGACATCGTGCATTACTTTTATTTATTACATTAAAGTGTGTATGTTTTAGAACTAAAAAAAATGAACTGTATGAATATCTTGTGTCAGCTTTCTGCAATGCCTGCTTCAAGCCAAATGATGTTTACTTATTTTTACCAAAATTAAAATTCAATTTATTTTTGTAAGAAAATAGTACATTTTTTTTAATATTATTGTACTATGGCTAGGTGCTTATTATTACTCTCAATTGTTTTTAAATAATTTAATTATTATTTGCTCCGTAAGACTTGGGTATTTACGTATTTTAATTTATGTAAGAACGTAATATTTTGCGACGCCTAGGTAGGTACCTATATTTGAATATATTATGACGGAATCAAGAAATTATTGACCTCGCAATGAAAAGTGGGTAATTCTTTAACAGCTTTTATAATCTTAATGATGTAATCCGATTAGAAATAAATTATCATTGTGTGTGTATTATCTACATCGTAACTGATCATAACCTTTGGATTACAGTTGTGTATATTTTTTTACTTACGATTGTACGCTACAACAGCTGATATCATAAATATATTTTTTTAGATATAAACAATTTTTTACAGTTTAGACCATTTATTTTCTCTAGATTTTTTTATTTTTACAGAATGATAACCATTAAAATACATAATACTGATTAATATGTTGTTGGATGGGTGCTGCCAATCATATTGCATAAAGTAACTAAGACAAAAACACATATATGCCTGTGAATACCGATACATTTTATTTTATCTATTCTGGTTGCAACTAATAGATAAATTTAAATTTTATTTATCTGTAAACCATCTTACTGAGAATATCATTTATTCAATTTAAGAATTTTTAAATAATACTAATATGATTGAAAGAAAATAGAATAATTTCAAACTATGTTTCTTATTTCAGTAGACTATGAACATAATATGTTTTATGTGAATATGTATGTATAGCAACAAAAAACTCTTTTGTAACATGTTTTAAGATTTTCACGCTCCATAGTCGTTTTTTGGTTGTTTTTTGTTATGTTGTGCTTCCTTCTTCTTGAGCCAACATTTCAGACAGTCTTGCAAAGGAAAAAAAAAATTCTAGGGTTACACACATAATTCAAAAGACAAGGTGTCTACATTGTCTACAGGTAAAGGAATGAAATATGGGCATTCAAACTCAAATCAGTGATGAATGAACATTCATTTGGATTTGACACTACAGTACAATGAAGACCCAAAGCCTATTAATCTCATCTAGTTTCAGAGGCAATTGATATTTAAAAGCGCCTGAATAATATTAATAGGGTTGACAACTTAATAATTTACTAACTCTGTACCAGCCATCCAAATATATTTCCAAGAAATGACAGATGTTAGGTAAAACCAATGTTAACAAGGACTGACGTCACACAATATCACCAATATTATATTTATTTATCTACAACTGCCCATTTATGCAGCACATCTATACTGATTGGCAAGTCGATACTATTTTCCAGAAATCTAGCTCAAGAAAGAAGGAGGAACGGCAACAAGCCTCAACATCCCAAAAACAAGAGGTATACTTGAATCTTCTTCATGATTCAAAACAAAAAAAGTAAAAGCTAGCAACCCCACTAACCTCTATTAAAAATAAGGGATATTTTTAAGTAGAATAATTAGTACATATGTATTATGTTTGCTTACAACAACTATCTAAAAATATAGGCCTGTTCACATAACAAACATGTTAAATACTTAGTAACATTATTACAACACACGATAAGTAGTATTATTATACATGAAGTTTATAGTATACTCGTAGATCACAGAATAAAAGTAAAGACTGAAAGTAAAACCTATGAATGTCAACTTCTATGTTAGCAGTAACAGTCTTGCAAAATGGCACGCATATTATTTATTATGTTAAAGACTACAGTTTACTTACATCTTTACCCTAATGTACAGCTACATTATTTTAAGAAACCACTATCGTTCCCTACATCTATTTACGACTAACACAACAATGTCTACAACAGATCTATATAAATCAGTGTTAATTGACGACAATAATAAAATGCAGAGAAGTTCATTGATGAAATATCCACTTTCCGGAAATCCCATATATACCTAATTCATCTATTGTCGAACACATTAAGTTAAGAAAAGAAGTTATATGTTATCAATATTTGACATAAATAGATTTTTAAGCAATTTGATGGTTCAACTGATGTGTCTGACTAAAAACATTTATTGTATTCTACTGTCAAAAGCATGATGAATTCTGGTATGATATTATTTCCAAGTGTATGTGAAGTTCTCAAAATATTTTCAGACTTAAGAATATCATCCATGATAGGGTAAACATGATTTTTAACTTATTATCTATGAATGTCAGGCAAAAATACACAAAGTTTGTGAAAATTGATCATCGAATGGTGCCAAGTATACTAACATACTAAAAATAAAAATGGAATTTAAAAAAAAACAAACAAATAATGCAATCTCATACATACTTCTTAAAAAAATATGGTATCATATACTAATCTATCAAAAAGTACATTTTGGCTTAAATTAACAAACCATTTTTTTTTAAATTCTAATATACATAAAAAATTGACTCCTATAAAAATAATATCAGTCTACTTAAAAGGTTATCTCTCTCAAAATATTTTCGTGTAAATAAAATCAGTGCATTATCCCGGTTTCAAATTCCACAATTTTACTATGTTTCTTAAAATGTACCTTGATTCTATGCGTAAATACGCACTATCAAAATTCCACTCTGTCTGCTAAACCATTGACTATGTGCATCCATATTAAAGTTTATAGTTTTTTTTCTGTTAAATCTTTCATATCTTATTTGGCACACTTAACCTTGAATGCTGCATTCAAAGAGTTAAAGTCAACATTATCATCACGGCGCTACATCTCAAATGATCTCCAAAAGCTTCGGTCCTTAAACATTATTTTCCAGCCCTCAGACTTTCCCATCTTTCTGCAATCTTCTTCCACGAGATGTTTACCTCTTCCTAGGTCTGCCTTTAACTTGTTCCACTGGCGCACCAACGTAATCATGATTTTCTGTGCCCTTCGTCTGACAGTCTTTCTACGTAGCCGCCTATCACATTCTTTAGGACTAACAGAATCTTATGATGGTTTCATGTTAAATTATGTTCTTGAGTTCATAGTTCATTTTAATTTTATAAGTTCCATTTACCAGTAGAGGTCCAAAAAAGTTATAAGAATTTTGCATTTTAAGACTGTTAATTTGGTTTCTTCATTTTAGGTTAGCCACCAAATCTCACAACCATACTAACCCCGTTCAAATACCGGCGTGGGCTAATAAGTTTGTGTTATTTCAGATTTATCATAAAATAATGTATGGCATATTTGCGGCACGTTCCAGAGTGGTGGATACTTTCAGTATCACCCTGGTGAAAGACCACCATTCAGAATCTAAATGTTGCTTGAAACGGCTATACCCATATTTAAGGACTAGATCTGAATAGCCAGGCACTTCCAACCTACCTCTTTCCCATCTTCTTCCCTTCCTCACTACCTTCAGCCTCACAAAATACTCCTATTGGGGATGCCATATGCCCACTGGCTTCAGACAGTTGGGACTCTTGTGCAATATTCACATAAAAAAAATGAACAGTTTGCTTCATTTACTCAGTATTTTTGACCCCAATCAATCAGGCATCCAGAGAGGTCTCCTGCTCAAGTGTGCTGACAATGAATTTGCTTTTTTGCATTAATCTGCAGTCAGAAATTATCAGCTTCCCATTCAAAGGTGGCACCATGTTTGTTGGAAAAGTTTAAAGTATGTGAGCGAAAGAACGTACTTGTTATTTTATATTGCATCAAGGGGGAGAGTTATAAATAATAGCTATTGATGAAATAAATGCGCTCAGTTGACACGTTTTTCTCTATCTCGTTCTACCTCCATCGGATGCATTCTTTTGCGGTGGGAGAAGCAATTGCCAGAGCTGGCAAAAGCCTTTGTACAATATGGGCAGCAATACGGTCGTGCTCCTGTGTGCTGATTGATATGGAACTGAAAGCAATTAAAAAAATAATATATTTAGTAATAATAACATTAAAGGAAAGATTGTGGTTAATTCTTTTTTAATTATCGCTGGTTGGCCCTGACTTTGCTATGACTCTTCTCTACTAACAAGGAATCTCATTATTATCAGACCAGATCATATTGGTTTATTACCTATCAAAGCCAACATCAAGTCAATGAAAAATTAATTAAAATTTATATATAGTGGCCTGAACACACTCAATAATATGCGGTCAATACTGATGGATTTCAAAATAATCAGAAACGATATTGTTTGACTCCTACGCCAAGTTCAAGAGCCAGTTTTCATCTTCAGAAAAACATTTTAAAAAAGAAAAAATCATCAAACATGCACTAAATTTTACTAAATCTTTGAATGATGAAAAACAAAGTCACATAAAAAAGTTAGGGGTAAATTTTTATTACATATATCATAACTGCATTAAATTTCCTTTATTATTTTATGGTTTATTTGCGCATACATGTATGCGCGTAGCAGTGGTTAGGCTTTAAAATAAAAAGAATCTTCTTTGCATTTTAAGAAATTGAATAAAAATTTGTTTGATCTTATATTTTATTTGATATAATTCCACCACATGTATAATTTTGTAATTTTAATAAATATTTAAAATATTAAAGCACGCACACGTCCAATATTATTGCCAATACTGAAAGGTGCCATGAGGTTTTTATGGAAAATGAGTATCTACCTTCAAATCCTGATTCCGTTTAAATGTTTTATTACACAGAGGACAATTATGTGGCCGGGCATCACTGTGTGTGATGCTGTGGGCTCGCAGGGTGCTGTTGGTTGGGTAAACCCGGCCGCACACGGAACAAGAATGCACTTCTCCGCCATGATATTCTCTGTGCCGAACCAGATTCGAGTTGGTCTTAAATCTGAAAACACATAATATATTGAAGTCATTTTCTCGAACAAGTACATTTTGAAGTCATAAATTACATGACACCACTGAATCAAAATAAAAAATGCCACCTTTCCCATTTGAAAGTTACTTGAAATGGCTGAGAGCTAAGTTTAGTAACACAATTTGAATAGCCAGGCTCTCTTGCTACATTACTTCTAACCTGTTTCCTTCCTGATCCAACAAAAAACCCATGCATATTTTTTTAAGAAACCAAAAAGAGGAAGAACGTTTGACAGTCAGTGAAGCAAATTAAGATTAAAAAATGGCTTATTAACTGCCGTTTCAGGTTCTGTTGAGGGAAGATATCCAGTTGTATTGTTGTACTACAATAAAAACGTGGATTTTCAAAGTTCTACAGAAAATGCAACTCACACTCTTCCACATATTTCACATCCATATTTTCCCTTAGGGCGGTGTGTATCCATATGAACTTTTAAATTTCCTTTGGTAGATATCTCCTTTTGACAAATTGGACAAGAAACTCTCTCATAAATGCTGTCTCGCACTTTGCTCTTCAAATGCAGCCAGGAGTGGTTCTGCAAAGCGATACTCGATAGAAAACTCCTCGGGCAAAGACTGCAAAGAAATGGCTTCACATCGGATACATTATTCTTTTTAGTAAATTTAATCGGTTTTAAATCTGGCAAAGTCTTGGGAACTTTCTCAAACTCTTGTTTAATTGTAAAATCTTTTTGCACAATCTCTATTGTTAACGAATTGTCTTGGTTATCACCGTTGTGGTGAATGGCATTTTGAAAATTATTAAAATAATCTTTTGCTGAAGAATCACTGATGTTTGATGTATCGTTGGTTCGACTGTCTTCTGTGTCACAATCTAAGAACATCATTGGGTCGAGATTTACTTCCATTTCAGTAACGTCAGAATCAGCTTCTAAAGGACTTGTGTTATTTTCTTCACTGGGTACTTCCTTTTTCACTATAACATAGTTTCCATTGTGCATAATTACTGGTAATCTTGACATGTTTTTTTCGTCCGTTTCTTTATCTGTATATTTGTCATCCATTATCACATGGTCATTTAATTTTATTTGAGATAGTCGAGCCATTTCTGCAAATAACCTGAAGCCATCAAGTCTGGTACAACAACTAATGCAAATCATTTTGGGTAATCTGTCGTCTGAAGCTATCTGCAACATTAAATATAAACATAATATAGTACAATAAAATAAATTCGTCTTTTCGTCTGGCTTTTGCTAACACAACCATTATTTGCAGAAATATACCAAGACAATATTATGAACACGTCCCTCAAACCAGGTTATTATTCTAATAATGAGATTCTATCATATTTTGTGGTGAAAAAGACAAAAACATTGTTGTTTTGGTTGTTTTCACAAAAAATAAACGTTATAATTGTGTATTTATGCCTTCATTGATTTTTAAAAAATATAGGTTTAGTCGTAAACAACCGAATATAATTCGAGATAAATTCTTAAAACTAGACAGCTTAAAAAAACTTTATTATTAAAATTTAGGGTAATATTGGATAATATACAGTCAACCAACCAACATGTTATTTCATTATTGAATCTTGACAGTTCATAGGGGTTGATTACCCTTGCCCTAAACAATCATAATATTAACACGAATCTGATCAGATTCCAATATTTTTTGCTTACTAAAACGGAAATGGAAATTGACTTACCTCTATGTGAAGATATTTTGTGATTTTTTCAGGCAGCATCATTTTTTCTCCTTCCTCTCCGAATATCATAATCCCTACTTCCTGCCCAATGGTACAAATCCGGCAAAAATGTTCGAATCGCGGTTCAATATCCATTGTGTTTTCGTTTTTTAAATACAACTAAACGTAATCCATTCCGACCCATCGCATAAACCATAAATAAAAATAATTTGCTTGATTATTTTAACGATCTCTTTTAGTTTACTACCCTGTGAAACGACGCTCGACGACGCTGTCGTAAAAACACAGCAAGCGCGTCGATTGCAGATTGACGTAATTACAGCGGCCAGCGGAAGATGTTATATACAATTTTTCAATAGAATTTTTAACCATTTAAATCAAATCCTTTTCATTAATCTGACATATTATTAACAACGTTATTTATACGTGTTGATGTACATAATAATAACATTAGTAAGTTATTATTTCTTGATATTTTTCATAAATGAAAAATGGTTTGGAGATTCGCTACGGACAATTTAGATATTTTGTATGTATTTTTACCATAGATGGCATTAACGAATATTTATAAAAGTAATTTTACCTACGTTCTTATTTTTATCATTGTTCTTTGCTTAGGGTTTTTAATCCAGTTAAGATCTTTTCCCTAAGAAAACACTAATGTAAAATTAAACTCAGTCAATTAAATAAAACCATCAGATGGTGATAGTAAAAAGGCCTAATGAGCCGCAGTACTAGTTAGATAGTCATTATGAGGGGTATTTGTATAAGCCCCAGCTAGTTAGTAGAGGATTACGAAAGAATCCATAAAATCAAAAAAATAAAATAATGAACAATGGGCATAAGTAAAAATTACGATTTATTAAAATAAATACTTGTATATTAAACCTTCACTCAGCGCCGGATCCACCATACGTTTAAACTGTGAAAAAAACATAGGCGCCATCTCTGAAGGAGCGCCGTGAAAATAAATATGTAATTTAAATTTACTTAAAATATTCCCTAAATCTTATTTTTTTAAAATCTGTATTATTATTATACACGATCATTATGTTTTCTATTGCGGTGGCACCACTGTGCATCCAATGACTATAAAAAATGTATGGAAAAAAAGTTTTTTGTCACGGGAATTTTACACAAATTGCAAAACAGTTATTTGGACATCAAGTCTGTTTTTCTGTGGTATGTCAAAATACAATCGGTTTACTAGTTCACGGAAGGTCCCAAAGAGTGAAAAATGAAATTTTTCCTGTTATTACGAAAAATTATTCCGAAGTATTATAATAGAATAATTCTCCAAATGGAGAAGAAATACTTAGGTCTTAGCTTATTTATTCTAAGACTTTAGATAGGGTATTTTGTTTTTGTTGTAAATTATTTTCTAAATCTAGTAATTGGGAGGGGGGAGGGGTCGGGGGACGCAATCGCGAAACTGGCCCTGCCTATACTAATCATATTAATCCTCTTTCCTACAAGAGATGAAAAAAACTTTTCCAAATCATTTTGATATCATGGCGTTGTTCTCAATTTTATGTTTGTTGCTAAACAAAACGGACCTACGAGTAAGTGTTCATATTTAAAAAAAAAAATAGGTAAGCATTGGTTATACTCGCGATTTTTCGTAATTCTTAAACAAATATATTTATCAGCGAACTCACAACGCACTCTAATATCGCGAAACATATCCTAATTATTAACAAAAACAACAACAATACACTATTTCTGATGAAACTCTGGTGAATAATAGTGGTAACATTATTTGATCATTTTAATAAAATTATATTGTAATTAAAAATACATATTTATAATATTTATTAATCGATGACTAATTCTTTTTATATTAGATGGCCACATACAACGCACTTATATATTATTATTAGTTGCTCAACATTATCAGAACCGCATTTTATTATTTTCAGAAAATCATAAGAATTAAAAAAATGCAGAACTGGACAGGGGGTACTTAGTATATATTTAGCCACTGCTTACAAATAATATTTCACGTCTTCTCGTACTTACTACAATAAGATATTTTTTTAAAATAATAGTGTTTAGTGGATTGAGTGGTTTATAAAAATATTGAACTTCTCTTATCGGTACTTATAACATTATTTACAAACGCGGTGAAAAGTTATTTGATTTCTAAGTTGATTTCTGTATTACATAAAGAAATCTCAGTTACAGTCGACAGTGTCATAGGATCATGAGCTGAACAGTGAACACGATCTTGTGAAATAGGAATGCCAGCAGCTAGAAAAATGAATATTTTTTATCTCTGTATATCCTGCTCTTGTCTTTGTTATCCGATTGCAGCATAGTACCTGTTACATGAGTAAATGGGAGAGTACTATGCGGATTAGGGTTGTTGGTAAGAAGTTGTTTATCTCCTGCAGTTGCAACAGCAGCCAGCAGAGGAGGAGGCCAAGGCAGTGTCCACGGTGCCCGATGCCCCCCCCCGTGCCCGCGCTCGCTCGCTACGACCGCCGCCATGCCCGCGCGGTGCCGCGCCGGACCGGTCCGCGGCCGCGGCTGGGAGCGCTGGGGAGGCAGCTGGCGGGGCGAGAGTGCGTGGGCCGAGCATTCCTCTGCGCGGGCGGCGAGCGGTGAGCGCCAACAAGTCAGCAGTCCGCAGTTCGCAGTCAGTCGGAAAGTGCGCGCGGTGGCGGCCGCTTCGCGAGTGTGAGTGCTGTGTCGCGACTCGGAGGTTGCCTTTTTTAGTTTTGTTTTGTTTATTTTTTACCGAATCGCAAAAATAACAATCGCGAAGATGGCTCTCAACTCTGAAGTGGATCAAAAGTCAAACAATCTGGTGCTGCGAGTCGACCAAGACTCCGATTCGGACCTGCAGGCGTTGTTCGACAGTGTTTTGAAACCGGACTCGAAGAGGCCGCTGCAGGCGCCCCTGCGCATGAGGCAACTGCCCAAGTCTTTCTTCAACCCGCCCTCCACGGGCTCTAAGTCTCCGTCCATATCACACTCGCGGGAGAACTCCGCGGACTCGGCCTTCGGCTCGGCGGGCGGCCCGGCCGTGTCCCACTCCAGGGCTCACAGCTCGCCCGCCTCTTTGCAGCAGACCTACGCCGCCGGGCTGGCGGGGGCCCCTAATCCTGGCGCTCCGCCCACAGCCATCCGCCACGCTAAGCAGCGCTCGTACGACGTTAGTAGCAGTGTGCTACTCGGCGAAGAGCTGGGCCCCCTGCCCCCGGGCTGGGAGCAGGCACGTACCCCCGAGGGGCAGATCTACTACCTCAAGTAAGTAATCCCTTCCGTCTTTTCCGTTTAGACAAATGTTCAAATTTTGTTTTTGTTTGTATTCAACCAATAAACGAATCTGCTGATCAGATTTGTTTCCAAGTACCCATCCACCTTACCAACTCAACAATAAGTACACAGGAATGTTTATAAACACGAACCAACTAAACACATCTAGATAAAAGTCATCCCGAGGGAAAGAGACCCTGCATCTTGCATTATATATGTTTGTATTGAAAATCACCTGTTGACGCAGCGGCCATGTTGGGTGGCACGAAATTTAGGCTCTGTTATTCGTGTGCATCTCCCGACAGGTACTTTTAACATAGCACGCAGGTAACAGACTCGGGCGCACAGGTGGACTAGGCACCCACAACAAACCAACAGGGTTCGGATGAGACGGGATACAAACAAACAATACAGAAAACTTCGTGCGTTACTGGAGCTTATAATTATTATTTACCTTACAAATTTTAATAGGTAATAACTTTATTAGCTTGCCGATTTCTTTTGTGTAGAAATACTCGTATATGTTTTTTGCTCCTTTCTCTCGCAATTAATGCTGTTTTGTATTATGATTTTGTTTGACATACACCTTTTATAATATAGGAACTAACAGAAAACATAAATTTAATCCTGATTGGTGGCTTGAAATTGGAAAGGTATATTATTATTTGGCTCTCACCGTAGAGATTTAATTTCCCGGAAAGACAAAAGGGCTGAAGCGCCATTTTTTGAAGTTAACACCAGAGCACTTTAAAAGTTTTTTTGTTTTACAATAAAATTCATAAGTCTTCAGTACCTGGTTGGATTTTTGAAAAAAAGTTGACACAGGTAACTCAATGCTCTCACTGAGTTACCTGAAGCGATAAAAAAACTACAAAAGTTCTAAGCTTATGTCGCTTGAGTCAAGCCTTCTCCCTGATGGTAAATATATTTTAGATGGCTGAAGCGCCACAAGTCTTCAGAATGAAACGTGAGCATTCGATAAAAAAAACTGCATATTTAACTAATTTTTGACCAAAGTGTCGCTTAAGCCCTTTTGCCTTTCCAGCGACGATATGTTAATATTATGTAGCTTTCAAAGGCGTACCGCAGCGCCGATGGCTAAGCTGTAGGCTCCCTCTTTTCCATAAAAAAACACGCAATGGAAAGAGTTTTTCCAACGGAGCTCTTCGCGGCAGAACTATCGCAGTCATTGGTCTTCAGTGACAGACTGGTTATTTTATTTGGGTAGGGGCGTGCCGTGACGTTTTTTTCACCGAACGGCACAGGCTTTGGGTTCATTAATTCTCGTTGGTTATTTGATTAGATTATTATAGTAGGTGCATATTGATGCATCAAACTGTTTTATTTATTAATATCTGATATTGTAGTACGTATTGAAAAATATTATTTCTACCGTCTAAAAATATCAATTTGTTACTTTGTTAGGCACACATAAAACATATGTGTGGAGTTTATACAATATTTTCTTAATCTAGCAAACATCGTTAAATATTAAGTCTATTAACCCAACTGTTCTTTCACAAAAAACAAAATTTAACAAGGACATTGCGACATTTAATTGACATTATGAAGCAAAAGTCTCGATTCATTTCAACAAAGATGGCGGTTTCAAGAAATAAAAAAAAATAATGTTCTTTGCAGTCTGGTCACATAGTAAAATTTTTATTTCAGCTTATAAAAGAAAACTCTTTACGATGATTTATTACATTTTAGTAAAATTATCAGTAAATTATTTGTCTTTTTGGAAATATTTCAAAGAAACCATATGTATATATTTTTTTTAAAGTAAGACAAACATTCCCGGGTTACGAATAACCTGAGAATATTTGAAAAACTCCTACTGCCATCATATAAAAAGCGGAAGATGTTGCTTGTGCAATGATGGAGGACTTAGCCAGCAGAGGAATTGAACGCACGACGCCCGGTTGGGAATCTGACGCGTTCTCCACTAAGCTTACTTGAGAAAAGTAAATGTAAAACTGTATAAACACACTCTCCTACCATGGTTTGTAAGGCTTTCATTAATCTCTAAAAGTTGCACTCTCAGTTGGGGTCTTGAAATTTGCACACCGTTTTTCTGTCCGGGAGTTTCTGTTTAATCAAACACAAATGTTCTCAGATAGTGACATTAATCTCATCGTGAGCTGTTAGCTTTGAAATATCCACTTGTCCAAATTTTTAGTAAATTATTTTCCCAAGGGCCAAATTAATATCATCCTATTTAAACTTATTTTTTGTGTGACCCTTTCGCTAGTGATCCAATGGCTATACTGAATAAAGTCATGGTATCTACACACTTGCTTACAGGCTTATATTCTGCCCAGCGTTGTAAGGTCGAAAATACTCGGCAAACCGATACTCACAGAATCTTCGCTGATACCGAAATCTCCCTAGATTTTATTAAAAACTCCCTTTATCTCCTGGAACTATCTGTTATCCTACATCTAGGGAGAAATCCCTAGACATGGCAATGCTGATTCTGCCACCAAACTGCATTTTGTTGCACAAAGCTCCTCCGACGAGTCTACGTTGCAACAGCATCTTGGGTTCCCGAGTTCGTGCCAGCCGAACTGCGGCGGAAACGCCCGAACGTCTTGACGGCTTGGAACTTGCAATGTCAAAGCATTGAAGGGGGATTCCTAACGGAACGGGGAGTGTTTGTGAGGATAAATTCAAGAAATGAGTAATGTTAGCACTGCAAAATTTTTGACATTTTACTATAAAAATTAAATACGTTTCGCTAATAGGTCGACTGTAACAAAATGCATTAAAAAGGGAAGTTGCGACAGAGCTCCCAGCGGTAGGTGTCTTACAAATAATAATGAATCACATCGGGTTGGTTGGTCCCGCGAGTTTCCCTGCTCGCTGGCCGTGTTTACGTGTATAGACGTACTTAGCTTATGTGGCGACGTGTATAGACGTATACAGCATATGTGTCTACGTGTATAGACGTATGCTCTGCGATTGTGTGGCCGCGTGTATTTGCGTGTGCCCGTTGCGTCGCCCGCCGCTCGCTGCCTTGGCCCGGCACGCTTGTTTGTTTTTTCTTCACAAATACACTTAATGCACCGAGCCACCAAGGCCCCTCTCATCTTATAATATTACACTTATATTTCTGTGTCTGGCTCCAGAATCAACTTCAAATCGAAAAAATGAAATTATAGGTACCAACTTTTGCTGGGTGATCATTCATTTATTATCTTGACTACAAGTCAAAACGCCTGTGTGTATGAAGCAGTTTAACCTTTCAAACGGTGAGCTCTCTAGCGTCATGAAATTTACTCAACTCGTTTTTATAATATACCTGATTTTCTGTGTCCGGCTCCACTATCAACTTCAAATCCTAGAGAATTTGTCACTGAATCGAGCAACAGATTACTATATTATAAAAGGTACTTCTGTTGTTTGTTTAGCGCTCTTTGATCTAACCCACTTTACCCAAAACTAATTTGAACCTATATTTTTTTATTACATGGGTCGTTTATGAAAGAGAAAGACGGATAGGTTGCAATCTTAGAGTATATAGAGTGGTATCAATCCAAGGCAGTGTAGTCAGTTTTAGATGATTTTTACCTGACTCGGCGGACCTGGGCGTGGCTAAGACCAAGGCAAGGGTATTTATACATCCATTCATATCACATATCGACATAATGTTTTTGTTTATTCGTATAACCACTTTTTTCGCAGTATTGATATCAACAAAAATATAGCATCTAACCTAAAAAACCGTTTGGTTGTGTCAAGTTTAGTGGCATAATAAAAAATGTGGGCGGAGTCCCGCGGTGACCCAGGAGCCCAAGATCATTGTGACAGTACGTAGAAGCGGAGTATTATATTTGCTGTCTCTTTCTCTCTCATGGTGTACGACGTAAAAACCCGGAGAAAGTGATTTATCGCAAGTTTGTATCGGTTGGATACATTGTTTCTCCAAGGTTGCAATGCAGGCATACATTAGAAGTATGCCTACATTTTCTTAAGTAAAGCAGAAAATGTGTGTGTATGAAACATTAAAAAAACTCCCAAGTTTTGTCTTCGTGACATTTGTAGTGTTCTCCGTTTTTATTATTTGTTCGCAATGTCCTTTCCATCGCGACTGCTGGAGTTTTAATACGTATTTCTTTCAAGTTCGTGTTTCATTTTTTAATAAGTAAGAGTTTGAAACTTGGGCGTAGCCGGGTAGCGAAACTAGTTTAGCCACAAACAATGTTACATAGCAAATAGTCACCACGCGACTGCGGATACGGCGGCTGATTGTGCGACTTGGTCGCGACTGTTGGCACTTCAGTCTCAAAATAACTGCCGAAAGAAGTAGCGTGTAAACCTATTAACCGTAAAAATCCAGCTTTTGGATACATCCTATTTTGATGGATCGTTCTACAAATTGTGCGAAATATCCCAATACTTAAGTATCCACGTCTCTCCCCCATGTCTCCCGTCTCACGTTTTCATATTGAAGTATTCCGGACACTCCATGTTCCATATTCGTGGCCGAGCTTCAATTTCTCGGATGAAACCTTCTGAATCCACAGTATCACGTCGACTTGGCATAGCGAGGTTTATTGAGTCTGCATGCAAAAAAAAAACACTTCTTCACTCGATAACTGTACGGCGCATACAGCGGGAGAAGGAAGAGAGGCGTAGTCGCGCGCGGCTAGCCGCTCCAGTTGGTATGGCACATTCAAATAATAATAAAAAGTAGAGTCGCGCGCGACCGTTCAAGTTGCGTGTTTTTTTACAGTCGCGGCGACTTAGTCGTAGCCAGTGGAAATTGTACCTGCTGTCTCAATGTACAGAGAGAGGTTATAACGAAGCCATCGGCGATATTCCTTTAACAAATAATACAGCTTTATGGCAGATTCACACCAACGTCCGGTTCCGCTCAGTGCCGATATTGTTCCGCAAGAAAACTTATTGATATGGTATGAATATCAATTAAGGAGTATGTGCCAATACAAACTTGTGTGGCAGTATATCCTTCTGCCCACCCTTGTGATATTTAACTACTTATTTAGTTAAATAATTATTTTGAAGTGTAAAAATACTTACAACGCAGATTTTTTTTTTAAACCATTTTTTTATCACAAAATAATATTTTTATTAATTATTAAAAATATTATTTACTGATAAAAAAATGCTTCAAAAAAAAAAAATCTGCGTTGTAAGTATTTTTACACTTCAAAATAATTATTTAACTAAATAAGTAGTTAAACATCACAAGGGTGGACAGAAGGATATACTGCCACACAAATTTTTCTTGGTACATACTCCTTGATTGATATTCATACCATATCAATAAGCTCTCTTGCGGAACAATATCGTCACTGAGCGGATCCGGACGTTGGTGTGAATCGACAACGGAATTTTATGAAATCATTTTGATCACATCTTTTTCACATTCTGCTAACTATAGTTATATTCTCAAGATCGGAACCGACTCACGTCCTGAGATGAAACCTCAGATTCAAAGTTGGAATCGCATTGAATGGAGCTTTAGTAAGGTCGCTTAGGTAGACCTATAAAATAAATAATTATTAAAATACCGAGAGAGCTTTTTACACAACTGTATGTGATGTGAACGCACTCGATAAAATAATCCTACCAATGAATAACGGCGATAACCAGTGCCCACTCGTATGTTTGAATCTCAAGAGAAGCTTTTTAGTTTTATTGCAGAACACGTAAATGTTTTATTATAGTTGTCTTACATCAGCAGAACTGTATTCCTCAGTGTATAGAATTATTAATTGATAGTATTTATTTACACTGGGTTTTAACAAATGTTCTCACTTACGTAAGAACAATCCAGTTATAAAAGCTCGGTGTACAATTGTAAAATAAATAAATTACAAAACCCAATCAACGATAAATACTATAAGTGATACTTAATAATATATCTTCACCGTAAAGGCAAAAGGGCTGAAGCGCCATTTTTGGAAGTTTACACCAGAGCCCATGAAAGTTTTTTTTTGTTTTACAATAAAATTCATAAATCTGGATTTTGAAAAAAAAGTTAACTCTAACGCAATGCTCTCACTGAGTTACCCGAAGCGACAAAAAGCTAAAAAAAGTCCTAAACTTGTGTCGCTTGAGTCAAGCCTTCTCCCAAATGGTATATATATTTTATAGATGGCTGAAGGCTCACAAAAGTCTTCAGAATCAAACGGGATTAAGAGCATTCGAAGCACAAAAAAACCTGATCAAAACTGCATATTTAACTCAATTTTGACCAAAGTGTCGCTTCAGCCCTTTTGCCTTTCCAGCGACGATATAATTAGCCCAAACCTTTTTTTTGTATATTCTTAAGCCAAAGCAGGACATTTTTTTCTGAAACTACAAATTATCGACAAAAATGACTACATTAATAATAATAATATTTGAATGATTTGTATACCGGCATTTTTGTGAAAAATCACCTCAAGGGCGCTGTACAGATCTTATTTTCTATTGTTAGATATTAATTCCTAGTTTAATGAGAAAATATCCAGAAACATACTTACCTGGCAGGTCCCATCAGAAAAACACATTTATTAACTTAAAATTATAAGGTTTTTTTTCCGATTTAGGGCATGGGAGCGATATTAAAAAAATTGACTTCCTGTATTTGTTGTACAGTACAGGATTTGGTTAAAATTTGTATATCTAAAGTAGGCAATATTATTTCTGAATGTACTCAAGTGGGATGTGCTATGGCGTCTTAAACAATACGAATTAGTTACATTTATTTCAATACTGCTAAGACATAATGTACCGAGATAATCGTAAATTATTTTATGTAAACATATTAAATCAGTCGTAATTACAAAATTCTAAAAGATTTGGATTGACAAATCTGCGAGGAACAAACCCATGTTTTTTGCTGCAGAGAAGGGGGTTAAAGTAAGAAAAAATATTTTCATATATCAGAGATTCAAAAACCTTAGTAAAACATGAAAGTATACTGATTCGTCTATATTTTTTTTTTATTGAACATTGATCACCTGATTTGAAAACTGGTACCACATGTGATTCTTTCCACAAGTCAGGAAATGAGGAGGATGATGATGATGGAGTTAGTGATTAATTTATAATAATAAAAAACGCAATAAAGAAAAGCATATGGAAGGAGCTTTCGTAGCAAGACTGAACCATCATAATTTTCTTCCCCTTCCGAGTCATCGCTTTGACTAGGTACCTGTCCTAGGCTGCTTCAGCGGCCTCAGTCCATTTCAGTCCCAACCTCATACAGCGTAGCGTCTGCAGTTGCTTTCCCCAGCTCTATCTCGGACGGCCAGCCGGACATCTCAAGTCATCTACATCTAGGACTGAACCATCATAGTTATTTTGACATTTACCAGTCGGCTATGTTGGTATCCAACAATTATTACGGGTGATCTTCACTCCCGGCGAGACGTGTCGCGATACTTCCCGGAGGCGAGGAAGCAACCCAACATGAGAGAGGGGTTTAAGTGAGTTTTTGGTGGATTCTTCAGATCGCCCTAGAACCATCGTTTTGAACCATCGTGCTAGAGTGCTAAGATTGAAAAAAAACGTCATGATTGATGTTGTTGTGGCCGAAAATGAATTTAAAAAATACATATGTAAATATATATTGTATGAAGATTTTCAAGATTTTTCAGTTTGGGGGGGTCATTGACCCACCAAAACTGAAAAATCTTCATACAAAATATGTATTTTTTTTAATAAAATAAAAATCATTTTCGTCTACAACAACATCAAAAACGTCGTATTTTTCAATCTCAGCACTCTAATCGCAACTCTTCAAATATTCACTTTCATCGTTTCACGATCTGCAACCAGTGGCAGCTGATTAAGAGAGATCAAGTAAGACTCAAATCAGAGCATCCCAAAAGATGAAATCTTCCCGCTTCATGTGTGGAGTTAATACACAAAGAAAAGCTTAGGAAACATCAGTTTCCTCGGGGAGCTCCCTCTAGGCGGCGCCTCCACCGACTCCCCTGGCAACAAGGTCGCCGGCCTATATTCTATTTCGGCGCCCGTCGGCCGACGCGGGAAGCGTCGCTACACGGACACCCGACGCCGACGTCTCTCTGATTCTTGATCGTTCAAAGTCAGCCTGAGTAATATTACTAAGACACGTCAAATCAATAATCATTAGAAAATGAGACGGTTCTTAGCTTTGTCCCGATACTATGTAAGTCTTCTCAACGTCTTGACGAAATAGCTCTTGTATTATGTGCTTAGTTAACTATAAAATTGAGTGACCCCTAATTTGCAATTCTTCTTATAACATAAAGTCTAAAGTTTTAAACTTACGATCAATAAATAAACCCTTCCGAACTTTAAAAACGTTGTATTTGATTAATAAAGCAGGTACACAAACATGCAATACATATATTTTATGAGACACACCAATATGAAAAGTGTATTTTTACTACTAACGACATGATTACGATGATCACGTTTATAACGAAATAAAGAATTAATCCAATTAGTTTCTTCTTTTTTCCATCCATGGCTGTTCAACAAACCGAATCACTTCGCGTATAGTTTCTTATTTTTTTCAAATAAAAACTAACTAACTATCACGCTGTGTTAATAGGCAGAGCGGATGGACCGCCGCACAACTCTGTCTTGGCACACACTCCTTGCTTCATTCACATAAAAAATCGTCCAATGCTTACCCTTTTCTTGTACCGACTCTTGGCATGACCAGAGTCATCATATTCTTAATCATATCACGTCTAATCTGGCGTCCTCTACGTCTTCCTTTCAATCGGTCGTCATATATTTTATTGACACTCGCTTCTTCGCCCTTTCGTTTCACGAGTACAAACCACCTAAGCGTCTCTTCAATCTCATTCATTTAATTATGCTTAATTCGAACTTCCATTATTTTCGGATTTCAACATTCGCACGTGGTTTTATCACATACAGGTATATATTTACTGGGGATCTCATTTCTACTGCATTCAGTCTATTTTTATCCCAAATAAATTAAATCAAACTTTTTAAATATAATAATAACAAGAACATTTTGCTGTGTTGCCACTCATCGGAGTTGATTGCAAAATATCCGTCATAAATACAGTAATTTAATTTCACGAATCATTTGATCCCCGGCGCATGTACAATGTATCACTACCGCCGTTTGTACTGATTCATCTCCATTAGACCCGGTTCCTGGCGCGGATCCAACTCGGAGGCAGCGACCACAGAACCAACCGTCAATCTCTCGCAAGTATTTACTCTACCATTTGCTCTAAGAATAGTGTTGTTCATTTTCTGATTTGCTTTTGTAATTCGTTCTCCAATCTCTTCACTTATTCTGCTTGCCTAGCTCCTACATGGATTTTCATCTCGCACCGCACAAGAGTCCCCTATTGGAGTATGTTGGAAAGTTGAGGGGAGGGGAAGGAGATCGTGAAAATAAGGTTGGAAAGTACCTGGATATTTAGATCTGGTCACTAAATAACGGCCAAAGCCCGGCAAACAACGCTTGGATTATTTGGTGGTCTTTCACCAGGGCGACAATGAAAGACAAATATTCCATAATAAATAAATTATTTTGTGAAATGGTCCATGTAAACTAAATACATTTTCCTCCGGGATTCGAACCTTCGACTTTCGGGTCCGTAGCCAAAGAGCTTGCTGTTCAATTACCAGTTTGCGAAATACCTGCATACATTATTGTTATTATTTTATACCTGCCAACTCTTCACCCAATCATTTTGCTTACAATATTTTGGGATTTTGCTGGCCGGTCTGACGTTCGCCAACTCCACCAAGTCTAGCGGTGCAGCGCCAATTCCTCAGTACCCAGTTACCCACCTATTCAAATAATGCTGTGCTTTTCTCAATTATTCAAAACATTCATACTCATCGTATTATTTATAACTTTAACGCAGCCCGTGTTAGCGCGAGCTTTTTTCAAAAAGTCTAATATAAACGCACGAGTAGCTAACAGGTGAATAGTTGGGAATAAATATGTGTGTTTTGAATCGTTAATACAGGATTTAAATAAGTTTATCTTTCCGCTTCGTGGGATATGTTTCACTTATTTATTTTAATAACCGCTATTAATATCTTAAACCTTTATTTTTATTGTTCTTCTAGAAGCGGTCTGGCTTATTTTCACGCAATATATTCCAATTTATTTCTGCGTTCTTGATAATATATAAAAGTATAAAACTTTCCACGATTCGCGTACTTCGATGTCAAGCGCCGAGGTCAGATGAGTATTAAAAGTTAACGTTTATTTTCACATCAATTTGTGATTGTCGGATTAAATATTTAAAAATATAAAGTGCATTGGCTGGGCCGAGGACTGTAATATTATGATAGCTTATCTCGGTGAACGTGGAACTGGGGATTTATTGCGACTAATATCGCGGTTTTTTTTAAACCATGTGGAACGACTGGCGCCATCGTGCGATTAGGGCAAAGCCGAGAAGACTGAGAGAAGTGGTAAGAACTAACTACAAAACACGTACCTGCACCTACCTAGAACTATTAAGATAAAGTGCTATGGCCGGCCCGCATACATTACGCCTTGACATTCAGTATGCCCGTTGTGGGACGTGGAACCAAGAAAGTTCCCAGGCAAATAACGAAGGTCGACAGTAATGCGTTTGCTTCAGATATTGTTGCTGGCTTATTTGGCGATAGCCCTTATCAGCTCCCGATTAGATAGGCTTTATCATTTGAAAGATCGGTCTTATTTTGCCGACTACGAAGTATAATACTTAATTGCGTACGCTTTATTTTTTCTCTTGGAGGAAATTTATTAGCCTTAGTTGTAATAAAATTATTTAGTTTTAAATTTAACCTTGCCCTTCTGATTTCACATTTACATCTTAAATTTGCTTTAAGAATATCAATTTTGTATTCAATAGTTGAATATGTAATGTAAACCAAAACGCATTCAGATGCTCCGGTAGGAAGTCCTGAAAATCTTTAGAGTAGCAGGCCCCTCAACACACTAACTACCGTTAACCGACTAGTCGACTAATATCAAAGATGCCTATGTATGTATGTGGATAAAGCAAAGAGTGTGAATGCCAAAATGGAGTTGTGTGACGTTTCATCCTCTGGGTGTTCAAAATTATAGTAATGTAAAGCGCCCTTCAAGCGATTTTTCAAAAATGTCCTGTATACATTTTATCCATCAACCAAGTTGAAATTATCTAATTACGTGAATCTAGAAGAGCATATTTCCCAAACGCACACACACTTGGCCTTATTTCCCAGATTAGCCGAGTTTGCGTTTAATTTGGTAAATATAGTGCAAACTTCTGTGTTGACCTCGTGTCAAGCAATCTGTCTGGCATCACTAAAGCTGCAGATGATTCACACAGCGTCTGCGAGAGATTATAGTCTCGCGTGCTCTTTGATGTTGTCAGTTGTCATCCAGTTGCGAGGAACAACCGCCCGCCGCCGACATGAAGCGGTCCAAAGCGTTACTCCGCCGCAAGATCTTCGTAGGTATACTACCCAGGGACCTAGTCTCTATTGCCAACCTTTGCTCATTAGTGGTAGGTATTCTTCTTTCTTGTTTTGTTCGTGAGAACCTTTATCCGCTTATAATAATTGAACTAAGTTTAATAATACTATTTTTTTGTAAAACATTACTTCATGACACAAGGCTATAAAATAAAATATATCAGGTGATTTTTATGAAGATATTTTTTTTTAACCTCTGAATTATACATTTGAAAACAGGGTAAACCTTTATAGAATTTGTCAAATAACTATATTATCGTAGAACATATTCTAAAATCGCTAATCTGAAACTTATAGAAAAAAATATTTCAATATCTGAATTGCACTTTTTTTCAATATCCTTTTACGTCTACTGAAAAGTAAGATTTTTGACTATTGGTCTATCTGGTATTTCCGCTGGAACTGTTGGTCTTCCAAGCGAAATGAAATAAGTAGAATTCACTGTTTTGCAGTGTTTAGTGGATTAAGATTAGGCGTCATGGACGTTTTAAAATTGGACAATTTGAGTGGATGTTTTGGTTGGCCTGTCGCCGTAATACAGTTACGACACCGAGCTGTCTCCCGCCTCGCGGTTGGGCGACGTATCGTGCGGAGCCAGTCGTTATCCGACTAGCCAGGTTTGGTCATACGCGGCGTGCAGCCGTAATGAGATGCAGGTGAGCTGGTTCCGTTAGGCCCGCGCCGGAAGCGGGGCGGCCTTGCCAGTGTCCTGCCCCCGCCCGCCGGAAGCGCCGAGCACCAGAGACAGACACGACGCACTGCGCCGCCCACGGCAGGCAGCACCCGACGTATCTTGCACACACGGAGAGCCCACATCACACTTAGCAACCTACCACTGTCTTTTGGCGACCTTGCTGGCGAATTACGATAGTTTTCTACAGATACAAACCACACAACTTCTTGCCGCTGAGAGCTCTGTTGATACTTGTAACCGTCTGTTACACGCGTTGTTCATGAGAAGAGAGAGATGTTACAACCTTAAATGAATTAAATAATGTAGATACGTTACTGAGACAACGCGCCTGGTTGCACTAAACCAAGTCAACGAGACATACCTTCGAAACACGCTTCATATAGCTATCTCTTCCGCACACACATTCTTTGAATGGCTATCCTTTTCATACGCGGGTGCAACATTAGTGGTGCTACATTTTTCGTAAGATTTGTATGAATATGACGTGTCTTGTATTTTATGTCTATGGTTACAACATAACTATGTATCAGCGGTATACCTTTAACCCACAACGAAACAGTTTTAAGTAAACCCAATTGTTTTTTTTTTCAATCATTAAAATGTGGTATTATAGATGTAATATAATATAATGTCTTCTGATCGAAAACTGGGGGGGGGGGGTTAGTTGTATGCATCTAACGTTTTTTCTAACATAAATTTGAATGCAGACGTAAGAAAATCTTCGCTAAAAATCGCATTAAGTTTTTTTTTTACTTCACACCCCTCACAGCCTTATAAAATTAAGTGAATTTTGTTTTAATACCCTCACTTTTACCCAATCTTGAGAATTTAATTAGGGAGAAGTTGAAATAAACTGCAACAAATACTAGTGACAGGACAGCATCATATCGAGCGTAGTCTCAGGGTCACTGGCGTTACCTTCGGCTGTGTTCACAGCGTGATAGAAATAATACATTACCGGATGTAGCAATTAGCAGTAATCATTATTACTGCCAAATATTTAATAATCTAGTTACTGTATAGGAACTGAATATAAATAAGCGACTGTAAAAAATATAATCAAAATGGGCTGAATTTGATCCGGAGTCAATAACTTACTATACATCACATCATTTCCCCTCATGGGTAGGCAGAGACGATGAAACATCACAACATTTGTTTTATTAAATCGTTAAAGAAAAACACATAATATGTCACATCGAATAAAATAAAAGATAAGCTAGCAATACAATTAGTAGGCTGTATGTTATATTGTAAAGGTAAATATAAATAATTTTTTTATCTGGGTAGGATTTTTTTGTTTGGATTACCTCTAAATTTAATCAAAAAATTTATACGTTAGCGTGTCTAATAATATTGTACGAAAGACAGTATTCTTGAATGACAGATGACTACATATTTTTATGTCATTTAGTAGCGGAATGTACCGTACCGACCTCACGAATGAGTAGTTTGGGGATGAACGTTTTCGGCATGTGGGCTGCGCGTGCGCAATGGGGTCACTCACTGTCTATCAATGAACCGTAGTAGAAATGTGAGTTGGTACTACATAGTACCCAACTTCCCATTCATGAATTGGGGTGCCCAATTGTTGCATGGCGTATAGCTGTTATAACGGTTGCAGCCGTAAATACAATTAAAAACGTTGAACGTCGCAACATAATTACTAGGCGGCCTGTCCAAAATGCTGACTGATTGGTTGATTGCCCAGTTTGGTTTTGATCAAAAAGGATGAAGTTGGTATATTTTGACACCTTCATAATGAAAATCATTAAATATAATTGACCTTTAAGATGTGATGGGTCGTCTGAAGAATCAAAATAACAGAAGAGTATGTATGAGACGATATATGAATGAGAATGAAGCAAGGAGTGGTAAATACTCTAAGTATCGCCCTGGTTAAAGACCACCATTCAGAATTGAAACGTAGCTTGAAATGGCTTTAGCTGTGTTTAGTGACCAGATCTGAATAGCCAGGTACTTCCCGATCTTTCCCTTCCTCATCTCCTTCCCCTCCCCACTGCCTTCAGCCTCACAACATACCCCTATTGGGGATGCCATAGTCTCACTGGTTCTAGACGGTTGGGAGCAGTTGAGACTTGTGCGGTATTCACGTAAAAAAAAGGAGTGTGTGCCAAGACAGAGTTATATGGCGGTCCGTCCTCTCTGCCTATCCCTGCGGCGTGATGGTTAGTAGTTAGTTTAAGATGTTCTCCATTCCCAAACTTATTATTGACGAAGCGAAAGCTGTTTACATTAGTCACATTTATTATACCCCTGCTACGTTTTCCGCAATATCCCATTGAATTATCAATTAAGGAATCGTTTCATCACTCCTCATAACAATATGACCATTGGAGTTTCATTATTTTTGTTTAGAAAAAAAACCATTCGATGAAGAACTTTCAAATTAGGTATTTTGAGAATGCCCCCTATACATATATATATATATATATATATATATATATATATATATATATATATATATATATATATATATATATATATATATATACGAGTATATCTACATTTAATTTCAAAGGCTTCTGGTACTTTATAGAGTGAAATCTTGTTACACATCCGTTTCTTGATTCCGATGGTTACGATTTCGCTCTGAGTTCGTTTAGCTGATATGACTGAATAGCTTTACTGGCAATCATTTTTCAGTATCTCATTCTTCTTGGTTCGGGTTTGTGAATTAAGACGTCACTTGTACCTAGTACATCATACTTTATGTTTATTTATCAACACTTTACAACAGTATAAAATTAAGGGTACGTCTGCACCCTATGATTTAATTAGAGAGAATAACCTGTTGCGGTACTATTGACATAAAGGAATACATTTTTAGAAAGTTGACATTTTTCAAAGGGGTCAGTCTTACCTGAGAACAACAAGTTACATCTGTACAGTTAATAGTCTTTACAAATCTAATAAGAAAACAATAGAAAGAGATTTATAGCAATTACAATGGAAGAGATAATCACTGTGGGTATTGGTACTGGGAACTTTATTGCAGCAGGTACAAAGGATTGTAATTTAGAGATTCTTTTATTAGGTTACAGAATTCATAAACGTGTAAATTAAGGAACTCGTACTAACTTAGAAGCTACAGTAATGATTTTGGGTGACGAATTGTCTTCGTAACTTAACTAATAAATAGTTTGGATTCGAGTAGTAGGTAGTTAAAATAAGGGTTGAATGGATAGGAACATAACGATTTGTTTGCCTTAACTCGCACATCAGGAACCATATATTGTATCCAAGAATGTATCTTATTCTCAAATTTCTTAACACAGTTTTTTTTTAATCATCTTTATCTTCTCTATTATTGTAATTTCACTCTATTGCCGATCGCATGTAATATTAGGGTGGCGAAAATTGCATCGCGATTAAAAACTTTAGTTTTGTGATTTTGATAAAAAAAAAAACAATAGTATAAAATCTCATTAAACCCTGTTCTGGTATTTATCTTTTATTATCTCTGAATGCGGCGTTAGATTCAAAATGAAACAATTTAAATTTAGTGCTTTTCTCTGTTCGTTGAGATTCATTTGTGAAGACAGCAAAACATCAATAAGAAAACCAATTTTGATGAAAATATTCAATCTGTAAAATTGATTTCTCATTCTAATTGCAAATTATTATAAGAAAGTTATTTGGGATGAGAATTATTTAAAATCCATTCAAAATTATCTATATTCATGAGATAAATGAATAATTGCTGTATTCTTCATAGGAAAGAAGGAGAGAGTAGTTGGCAGTGGGGCAGATGCGCGCTCTGGTTGGCCAGCGGTCATTGCTCGATCTTGCACCGCACTAATCACATAATATTATACTGATTGTGGAAATCATCATAAATCTCCCGTTTGTCACCGTCGCCCCACGGCCCACGGCCCATGCCCGCATACACAATATAAACTACTCGCATGTATTGTGATTTTACCCTTTGAATAATAAAAATACGATGTATTACTATTGATTATTTTGGACATTTTTATATTATCGGTTGTCAATGAGATGAATCGAGTACAATAACCTTTATTCTAGTTTTTTTTCAATCGATAATATCTTAGAAGTGCCAACTTTTAAACAAGTTACCCGTCTACCTACGCGTTAGTTTTTCACTGGTAAATATTATGCATACGTTGGCAGAACTCGTTTTTCCATTTGAATTACACCCAAAAAACGCATAGCTTTTAAAAAAGTACATTTATAGTGTTGAAAGGGGAAAGAAGAAAAATAAACATAATATATATATAGGTACCCACATCTTCGCATTTTTTTGTTTATCACAATAAATGAACATTTAAATTTACTTTGGCATCTCCGATTGGGGTATGTTGTGCGGCTGAAGGGAGTAAAGAGGGAAAGAGAAAGGTTGAGAAGTACCTGGCTATTCAGATCTGGTGACTAAACAAGGCTATTGCCATTTCAAGCAACGTTTAGATTTTCTTGAATGGTGCTATTAAGTATCTACCACTCACATTCATTCGTGATGTTTATTGAAATTGGTAAATAAGTTATAAAGAAAACGCCCCCTATTGAAGTTTATTGCACGCTGTTACTATCAATTTGAATTTTTAATATTAAAAAAGATTGTGAATATAATAATAATTATTGTTTTCTCAATTATCATAATTGCAGAATAGCGGCATCTATATAATGGTAATTATTCATATCGTGGATATATGAATAATTATCATATTTATGGTACAAAAATTATTAGGGTGTGTTTGAAACTGTCGTCACATAAATATGACGTTGTCACAATTCAACGAATAACGCCATTTCGGTTTTTTTTGCATTTGAGCGGTTCCCGTAGTGCCGATTGTCGGACCGTTTCAGTTTTTATTTAACAAATCGTGATCAAATGAAAAGCATAACGCTCATGTTTTTGTTAAACAATTGAAACGACCCTAAAATCAACATACAACTGGGACCATAAAAAAATTGCGCCAGTGGTGATGTTATCAGATATGAAAAAAGTTTGAAACATACGAGTCTGTTTTTTTTTCGATCTTCATATTTGTCATATTCATACAAATTGAACGATAAATTTGGCAAGCTTTAAGATCTCATAATCCATGAAAAGGATAGCCATACCAAGCAGAATATGTGTGTATGAATGATATAGCTATATGAACGTCCCGCGTTACATGTCCGCGTTACAAGCCCTCTCTTCCCTAACGAACTTACGAGCGAAGTAGCATGCGACGTACTCGTACTGTCGCCAGGTTGTCATCCACACACTTATGTATTACAACATTCGCTATCTCACTTACACCATTTGGTTGTGAATAATTGTAATAATTGAAATAATAAGTGATTTGTGTGTACTTCGCATGAAAAGAAACTCCATGAGATTTGTTTTTTGTTCCCGAATGATTTTTACACTTGTCAAAAGCACAGGAAGGCATTTTATCTCAGAAAAGAGCTTACAGCGATGCGTTTGTGGAAGCTGGTGACAGCTTGTTTGTCAAACGAATGTTTGTGCTAGACTAAACGCAGTGAATCTCAGGTATGCCACGTTGGCTTAGTTTCGCGCGTTGTCTCAGTAACGTATCTACATTATTTAATTCATCTAAGGTTCTCTCAAAGAAACATCTTCCTGCTCAAAAATCACGACGTCATGACGTCATTGAAGCTAAAGCTAAACCGTGGGATAAATTTTTAACGCACTCAGCATTCTTGCAGATTAAATAGTGTCCAATATTATTAAATAATGGTGATTCAGTTCATTGTACATTCAATGTTTTGAATTCCTAGGCTTGTTTTGCCGACGTTGCAATCTCAGGCGCAGTACTAATAATACGTAGGAACTAGGTAGGTACCTACCAAGGTGATACCGCAGCACGCTTGCCGGCTCACAGATCGACACATTTAACTTTGTAGTCGGCTGTCGCCACTGTAGATACTTGGATAAATTATTTTTAAAAAAGGTTACGAAATAAAACCTTGAAAATAACATTTGAAAAACTACCACTATCATAATAAGCGGAAAATGGTGCTTGTGCAATGATGGAGGAATGGAGGTGCTGGCAGAGGAATTAAACCCACCACACTACTAGCCGGTTATTATTATTTTTTTTTAAATCTAAATAATAATTATTCGGTATAATACTAATATTTAAATGCAACTATTTATTCAGTGCACATCATCAGTATACATATGAAAGTTGATTTAAGCACAGTAATCAATCATAAATTAATTTAAATTACTAGCTTTTCTTATGGTTCACCACGAAGTTCACAACACAACTTAATTGGCGGCAGCTCCCAATACTCAAATTATTGGAACTTTTTATGTTTTTAAAGTCCATGTTTGCCAAAACAAAGAAAATAATACTTCGAGCACCACTTTCATGGGTTTTCCTATTTGTATCGTAAAAAGATTAAACTGGATTTTGACGGCTTAATAATTATTAAAAAAGGCTTCTTTAATTCCCCTTTTTCCCCCCTGCAGAGATAAGTATGTCAATTTGTGCATAGGAATTACGTGGGTGGCTAGGTGATACCCCAGCGCTCTTGCTGGGTGCTGGCTTTAGGTCCTTGCTGGCTTGTGGGAAAGTAAGTATCACCGAACGTTTGTATTATGCAGCGTGTGTTGAAATGGCTTGTACGTAGCGAGGCACAATGCCCAACGCTGTTCCAGCGTACTGAAACTTTGAATTTAGAATTGTTGAGGAAAGGGCATAACAAAGTATTTAAACCAAACTGTATAGTGCCCCCAAGACAGTCGCTTTTCACAGTTGACGATTTCTCTTTCTCAATGTAATTATTTCTCTTAAAATGCTGATTTGAGTAGGTATAGTAATCTGAGCACATTTTATATAAATAATACATGTATTTTTTATGGCATTATTAAACATTTGTGTATCTAGTATTAGTATTTGTGTAGCACTTTAAAACATCAATCACATCAAACCAAACTTACTTTGCGTGCGGAAATGGAGACTCTTGTTTTGAACGTGGAGCTCTTGCATCATGAAACTTTTACAGCTTTCTGCATCTAATTGCAATAACAAGGCGTAAGCAAGACAAAATACTCAGTGACGTTGGCTAAGACTGTCCGAAGTGTATAAATATTCACCGATACACACAATCTTAAGTTTCTGTTGTTTCGATCAACTTTAATTACGCAACCTATAAGTACCTACTTGTAACGTTATTTATAGCCTTAGTTCGCACATTACACGACAAAAGCTTTCGAAATCACAAAGTTAAATAAATGCTTATCACTTCTTTCCAGCTCTGAACTAAGTCCTGCTCAATCTCTGAGCTCAATTTTTGTTGTTTATGCCCAATCCGAAATCTTATAATGTTGAATGTTTTAATCGAAATTATTAACTCGGATAGCTGCATCATTATGTTTGTCATCCGGATTCATCTATTTACGTAGGTACTAATATAAACATTAATTGTTCATTCGTTGCACTATCGATCGAATGCAGTTTTGTATGCAAGCACTAATGGAGGTCAAATGCGTTAATTGACCGTCTTGGGGAGACTCAAGTTGGGGTCCCAAATTAACCAACATGAACTTTGATTTTTGATCAAACGTATTTGATGTGGATTTATCTTTAACTCAACGAACAAAATGTCTCCCCCACTATGGGCAATATTATATTATGATGTGCATTTTTTGTATTTAGTTGTATTGTTCTGATGAAGACACGGTTGTGTCCGAAACTAAAGTTTTTAAAAAACAATTTCACCGTTTTGACTATTTATATTGATAATATTTGTATTCTTGGGTGGGTTACTTGGATTCTTATAGGTTGACATACATAACTTTGCAGATGGCGAAAGGAGAACCTAACGAAAGAATCAAATATTTTTTACTCAGAGCAATGATATACCAGGAGGGGTAGCTTAGCGAAACAGTCTCGTCAGGATTGTTGATTTTTTCCTGACTGGCGGGGCTAGGGTTATCATGGACCCACCTTTTTACATTTATTCATAGCACATGTCGACATATTTTTTTGCTTATTTGTATAACCACTCTTTCACAGTATTATTGTCAACAAAAATATAGGAAATAACCTCAAAAACCGTTGAGTTATGTCGCTTAACAAAACGTAGTGGGCGGAGACGCGGGAGACGGAAAACGTGCTAACATACCTAAAAGTGGTGCCATATTATGTGACAACATGTCTTGTCTCTTTCTCTCACGTTATCGTTAATTTGTATAGGTTGGGTTAAAATATTTAGCTCTCTCTCTCTCTCTCTCTCTCCATATATATTCTTTCTCCAAGATTCTTTATCTCCACTAAAACTACTCATCGACTGCAAAGTTAAGCGTCTCTGTGTATATTGTTTCGGTTTCGACGAGGGTTTAAACAGCATTAAGAATTTCGTGCCTTTTTATGATTTCTTTTATTATTTTTAATATTATTTTTTCTTCCTTCCAGGTAAGTTTCCATTCAGCTTGCAAGCACTTCCCGAGGATATGTCCATAAAAGTTTCACAAAGGGAAATTACGTGAGTTATAACTCCATAATAATATTTTAAGTTATCTATGTTTCTATCAATTTACAACTAATTAATTTCATAATAATGCACTACGTAATTCCGTCTATTTCCGGTAAAAGATTGTTCTGCCAACGCATATCTTTTATGATTATGTATTATCTTTATCGGAAACCGTTGAAAGTATCAGCACCTACATAGTACCTACCCACCTGTTAGATTGTCTTTCATCGTTGAAACTATTTCGTAGACCTACGAGTAACCTTGCCTACCACTTAGAAAACACTTCTTCATGAATGTGTCGCCTTAATTTATGTTAGTGGCTCGCTTGATATGTTCATGAGGGATAAAAAATAATGTTCCTGTCCATGAAAACACTTCTCGGAAGAA
Organism: Drusus annulatus; assembly: GCA_022651775.1. NCBI lineage: Eukaryota > Metazoa > Arthropoda > Insecta > Trichoptera > Limnephilidae > Drusus > Drusus annulatus. The sequence continues at coordinate 71,586 of JAGWCC010001002.1, forward strand.
GTTTATCTTTACGCTCATCCTTTCTCCTGATAACGCTAATTGGAGCTTACCGTACTCTTCGTTGTTCGTGAGATAACGGCAGACTTTACCCCGAATATTTTTGTCCAGCAGTCCTACGTTAGTAGGTACATAATAATAGGTACCTAATCAGAAAAAAAAATCAAATGGTAACAAAAAAATAAATTTTGTCATTTTATTTTATTTTTATATTTGAACAGTGTCGGTCCGTTTCAGCTTTCGATCAAATTGTGATCAGCTGAATAATAATAATATTTGGATAATTTGTATAGGCGCTGTTTTTGTGAAAAATCACTCAAGGGCTCTGTACAAATCTTAATTTCTACTTAATATTAATTCCTAGTTTATATAAATATACAGCAACATACTTACCTGTCAGGTCACTTCTGGCAGGACATAATCACCATATCATAATTTCTTTAAATTTAGCTGATTTTTACACATATTTTATTTTAATTTTAAGGGCATGAGAGCAAATTTAAAATATAGTATATTAGAGGTATTTAAAAAAAATCGTAGTGAGGAACAGATAATGATGAAAATCTTCTAATGAATTTAAGGAATGAGAGTCTGAAAAGTTTTCTTGGTTTGAAAAGCATATGGTTTTATGGTTTTTATTATTATTATCATTATCATTATGGTTTTCAACTGTTCACAACACAATTTGTTCAAAAGCCGAAACAGGCCTAGAATCGACGTTAAACGGGAATCATTTAAGTTTTTAAAACAAAATGGCGCTAATCGTTGAATTGTGACGAATGTTTGAAACACCCAGACCTCAGCCATTCTACTCAGATGTAACGCGGCTTAGTGAAAAAAAAATATATTGAAAGGATATCAATAAATTTCAACGAAATATGAAAAATGAAAGTTTAATACGTTAATTCTAATCCAAAATAAAATGGGTATCTATAGATATCAAGGTTCAGATTTGTAAAAGAAACACAAGTTAGGAAATGAAATAACCTTTTTTAGGTATAGGTCATATTTACATAGATATAACTTACTGAAGAGATGAGTTTTGCTTTGGATTACTTAAGCCAGCGCTATTCAGAAATGTATACTTTCAGAGAGACAGGGCAGCAGACCTAACAAACACCGACCAGTGTATTCCAATGCGGCGGCAGTATTTTTCTATTATTTGATTATATTGCATGGCGTGCATAAGTAATTAATTACGTTCCACGTTAATGAGTCGTTGTTCATCTCGCATACTATCCATTTGCCTCGTACAGTTTTTATTCTGTGGTCCGCTTTCTACTACCTAGAAAATATCTCATGTAAATGTTTTACGTAACACGTGTCCGTAACACTTATTTAGTACATAATGCACATACATATACCGGTTACCGCTTACTCGGCCGCCTCTGTTACCAAACTCCCCGGTAACCATATCGCTGGAATCGCCTGTTATTTTTTAAGCCGACTCTATGCCGCTCAGAGCTGTGTGCGGTTGTGAAAGCAAAATGGGTTACGTTCAGTTTTGATTTCCTTTCATTTTTCGATTGTCCATTACCGAGTAATTAGACATCGGCTAACAAGGTCGGGAGAGTGCAGCGATCGGATGCGTTGAACGTTGTCTTATTTAAAAAAAATTAAAATAAGTAATGAAGCTTTCGGTTATAAAATAATGCATTCAGCTTTTTATTGCCATAACAAAAGGATTTCAAGTGTACTCGTATAGCTTGTTTATTGTCCGTAGATCTCGCGATTCAGTTACTAATAGTAGTTGGTTTTATCCGAGCTCTGGGAAAACGGCTTCTGCACGATTCCCACACTAAGTATTTTATCAGGTGTTTAAAAATTATTCATCAGCGGGGTTTGAAGCGAATTAGTGTTTTTCGGGTAAATATTGACGGCCGACATGAAACATCTGTCAACAGCGGACTGTATTGTTCCGTTGTCTTATTTCTCGTCTGCGACTCCAGCGCCTGAATGGTATTTTTAAATGTCCGCCATGCATTCACTCAGCTCGGAGAAACCGATATTGTAATGGCTTCATTCCACGTGAAGAGTAGTCTGCTATGAAGTTTAGCAAACTGATTAGTGTCGCGTGTGACCTGGCGCCAGAGGTTTAAGTCCTCACCGCGAAGGCCAGCGCGGATACACTTCGAGAACAGCGCCGATTCTTTATTCCGGCTCATTACTAGAGTGGACAGCCGCGTGTTACTTTCGACTCGACGGTCTGCTTTTACATGAAACTGCGCGTCACCCTGGCACGGTATAGATAGACAGCTTGAGTCCGATTCGCACGAACCATTATTTGACTCGAGTTGCTAATTTAAGCAACGTCCGCTGCAGAAAGCTCACTGCTAGCTGCTAACAATAAACTCTTACAAAGTTGTAATTGAGGTGCGCCTTTTTACACACGAGCCGTTTGAATCCCTCTGTGAACCTGGCTAATGTGCAGCACGCAAGACCAACAAATCAGCCCCAGCCAGTTCATTATTCTCGGCAATAAAGCTTCAAAAGCAAAAGTCCTAAATCAAAGCGACCAGCCGTAGAGCCGTCAGCCGCATGAAGTCTGAGCCGTCTGAACACCGATCCCGTGACCCATGCGCCATACGCCGGCAAACAAACTGCTCTCTGTTTTGGGCGTTGTTCTAAATGCGTGGAACAATACGGCATTCTGTCTGCCTACTGCGGCTACTGCCTACTGCCTGCAATACTATAATGCGCTCGTTGCTCGTGGTGAGGTTAGTACTGTTAGTAGCTAGTTGCTACGGAAACTTACTGGCGCCTGGCTCCAAGCGGAAGTTGTACTCGTGTTTAAACACTTCTTTGTCTTCGCTAGTACTTTATTATTGGTAAACATTTTTCTAAAGTAGCAATAAATAACCAAACAGAGATACACTTCACAAGACTTGGGAGCGGATGTCGTGAATGTCCTTCACGCTGGGTTTCAGGGAGCGGATTTGCAGTAATTTATGTGGAAATTTGAGGATAAATATGCCGACTTATTGTAAATCTTAAATAATAGGACTGCTTTACATTTTAATCAAACAATAAATCACTCAAAATAAGCCTAAATAGTTTGTCGCCCCGTGGTAACAGATTATTCCCGTATTTTGTGTTTTATATCATTACGGAAATTTGATGCGCTAAATGTTATCATCATAAACTCGTTCCGCGTGAATCATTTCGGTATTACGCTATTTTCCTACGCCTGTTTTTTGTGAATCAAAATACGATGCAGCCGCGTTCGTCCCACAGAAACGCTCAAAGACGTTATGCTTCGTCGCTTCTACTTTGTTCGTCGGAGTTCGTTTGTTCGTTCGTTCGTTCGTCCGTTGAGTCTCTATTTACTCCGTCGATACTTGCTGCTTATGCATTTCGCAAGGTTACTAGTTATTACCAAATCAGCTGAATCGGATTAACACACGTTGAGTGTATCTCCTTCGCAATGCACGTGACTTGCTTTGTTTACAAAGTCGCAAATGTATTTTTTTCATATCGACTGCAGTTTTCTGGCGCCAGTATTTTTCGCATCATCATCAAGTCCAATATCTATGAATGGTCTGAACATGACTCACTATGTTTTTCATATTAAGTGAAGCATTGTGATTCTTTAGATTCTTTTGTCCACTCTTTTTATCCTGTTACTTACCCATCCGAAATAATTCGTTTTAACAGGGTTTACGCGTTCGCGGGAATATCGAACAGTATCTCGGGTGATTAGTGTTGGAGGTTACCTTTTGTTGGGAAGGTAAATCCTTTATCCCGCCCCTCCCAACCAACCTGTCTCGCATTCATGTGGGCTCCCGAGCTTAAACCCCTCCATGGGACGGGTACATTTACTGGGAGAACTTAAAAAGCTGGCATCAGTACTTTTGCCAATTCATTCCATTAAAAAATCTCATACGAAAACAAATAATTATTTTTTCAAAAGTGCAGTTATTATCTCACCACTACACAAGTCGTGTCGTATCTACTTCGGGACGAATGACTGCTACAGATTCTATATTAGCATTTTTTACTCCTGATATTATAACACGTATTAATATTTTTTTTTACTGAAATATTCGTTTAAATTAGTACCTACATGCAAGAAAATATTCGGCGTACGACATTGTCACATTTCGTGTTAATTTTCCATAATGCGAGCAACACAACATATAAGAAGCAGTGCGGCATCACGATTTAGCAGGTAGCAATTACCAGATCAAAATAAAATTATTGTCAAACCCCCATCTCTCCCGACAACCTAACGAGAACAGCATCTTATGGTGCGTGTTAGGGCCCTGTCCGGTGTGGGGCCCGTCGGGCTTTCTGTGTCCGCGGCCTTGGGGCGAATCCCTCGCCGGACTTCTCGGAACCCATCCCATCCCTCCTCCACCCCCGGCCCTCTCCCCGCCGCACCACCCTTGAACCACTGCAGATATTAGAGTTCATCGCATCAATCGGTCCCTAGCTTAACGAAAACCAAAACCAACCGAGTAACGCGAGCTTTCGTAAAAAGACCATCCCGGAATCATAATACCAAGCAAAATACTTTAAAAAAACCTTCTTCTTATTACAATGTGGTCTCATTTCACTAGAAGCATCTCCGCAGCATCTCGCTTTGTGCGTTCGTTTGTAGAGTTCATCGAATCTGAAATGGTCAATCTCTTAATTGCGAGTGTGTGTAAGAAGCGCGGCACTCTCTCGAAAGATCCTTATCAGCTCGCTCTCACGGTGTTTCCTTGTGGCCAATTATCTCCGTGGTGGTTCAGATTTCCTTTCCTTTCTGCTGGACAACTACCGCGGTGTGGATAAGTCAGTAAGGTTGTGCAATTCCCATGGAAGAATGGTCCTCTATTGCCGACCACTGATTCGCGGAGTCGAGGAGTCCTTTGTTCGCCCTACATGGACCACCATTTACATTGCGAACATTCACACGGCTAGCAAAAAATACTTATATTCATTTATGATTGTTATAGCGTCCACTCACTACTTGCCATCGAATGGATTAACATTCCCTGTGCATTCTGCAGTTTCTACAGATATCGAGGACTAACATAAATAATACCTACACAAGATAAGTTTCACGCGTTTAGCTGCTCCAATTAATCCTTCTTCGAGCCCCAGTTTGAGGCACTTATTGTAGGCCTATCTATCTACTTTTCTGTATCGATTAAATACCCTGACAGCACCTGTATTATTTTAATATCTAGTGCAATTTACCTCGACGCAATCATCTCCTCGAACGTAATGTGTAACTTCCTGAACGTCTGCAGTTTCATGGCACCATTATTGAGATGATAGCTCGAGGCGTGTGATCCAAGCCGACCCATAACACGAAAGTATCGCTATTTTGCATACAAATGGCAAATACCCTTAGAATTTTGCCGTTGGCGTCGCATTCTGACGACAATGAACGTAATATATTTCGTCAAGAGGCATACTGAATTCAGATAATTATTAATTTAACTCTTTTCCTGGGCCGCATTCTTCAGATTGGTATAAACACCTGCAAACCCTGTTTCAATTGTATAACAATAAACTTTTTTTTAAATGTTTTCATTCAAGTGGTTTGTGATATGTACATATTTTAATGCATCTTCGCCTGTAAAATATTATGCTATCGTCTTTCTAATACAGATTTGGTCTTGACCTGAATCTTGAAACCCGTGATGCCGTTGGGTTAGGTGGGTTGACCACCCCGACCGTTGCGGGAAATGGTATATTATAAGTTCTAAGGCTTCCCACGTTGTGACATTATCGGTTGTAACCCATATTTCAAATATTGATTATACTGGACGAATCAGAATACAAATATTGTCAACATTGTATTAGGTGGTGCGGGTAACGCTCTCTATAACTTTGTAATATGAACGAATACAAATAATCACTACACGTAACACCACAAATTGTGATGTTTCAAAAGATTTCATGTGTTATAAATTAATATGGAATTTCAAAATGACCCAAATTAGCTAAGAAATTAAAACTAAACTCAATCTATCACCTATAACTAAGAACTTGCAACATACTTATTCCTTACAATCTTACTAAATATCTCGATGATATTTCAAATTTTTCAAATGTTCTAAAATCTATAAGTTTTCAAATGTTTGCCTTACTATAATAAATAAATGACATAATGAAAGGATACACAATCACTGCTTTCAATGAGCTAGGTTTTACCGGTATTTCATTATCATTTACTAATGAAAGATGAAAAAATGCAATAATAATACTTAAATATTTTTTGTCAAGGGCGCAATATTTTTTTTATACTTTTGTCCAATAAAAAAAAAAAAACATAACACGACATGGGGAAAAAAGAGCGACAGAGAAAGAACATCACATAAATAATA
>JAGWCC010001003.1:0-75515 GCA_022651775.1 Drusus annulatus
ATTGTTTCCTCACTGTTCTCATATTTTATTTTATATTGTGTTCTCCCTCTGCATGTATATATAACCGCACCCTTTGTATTTTTTTGTTGAGTTTAATTTTGTACCCTGATGATGCTTAGGCCAAGCGAAAATCTGTTGTCTTATACAAAGGTTTTATTTTATTTTCATTTCATATAATGTCTATTTGAGATGCTTGATGGTTGATTGTTCAATACGAAATACCTGCTTACAAGTTAGTGTCCATTGCCTAGTGATTAAAATATGAATTATTTATTAATTCCCGCCGACGTAATGCATTCAGAACGGTGGGCAGAGAATATACCATTGTGCAGTCAATAAGCCACACAATGCGTATTGGGTATATGGGTAATTGCAATAATGCTTGTTCTAGTACACATTACTATCGGCTGACCCATTAGCAGGGTAATGGGGGTAGTCGGCAACCAGCAGCCAGCAGCCAGCAGCCAGCATCCACCAGATAGCTAGTACATGCAGATAGCTACCGGCGACCCGTCACGTCTTCCCTTAAGATAATGCTATTGGCATGCGTGACGTAACAACCCATGCCTACCGTGTTTCCAGTTCTATGCCTCCTGAAATACAACCTTGTTCAACTTGACATTAAATGATTTTACAACTGCTAGAAGAGAGAACAGTATTTTTTAGTGTATTTTTTCGTGAATTCAATAGTTTTGTTTGTATTCTTTCAGTTTTGAGAGCTCTCGTTTAACTATTTTTTATCGGCAGGCTGCGCAAAAATAGTAGTCGAAGATACGAAAAAAGGTCCAGGGGCCCTAGCACGAAACATCGATAAAGATTTTATCGACAATGTCGGTAATTTGGAATCGTTCCCGAACCCTACTGCAGATCGTCAACGAACAAACGACAATTCACGTCGACTAAATGTGCTTAATTTATTCGGTGTGACCTATCGTTTTTTCGTTAGGGATCTGCAGTCAGAATCGGTAACGACTTCAAATTATCGACCAAGGGCTCTAGCATAAAACACCCATATTGATTTCATTGATAATGCGGGTAATTTAAAAATCTTTCTGGAGCCCGACTGCAGATCGCCAACGAACAAACGACAGTTCACATCGACTAAATCAAGTTTGTTTAGTCGACGTGAATTAATATTAAAATTATCAAAATATTTAATACCCAATTGTCGACACTGTTGATAAAATCTATATCGAATTCTCGCGCTAGGGTCCCAGGTGCATTTCATTATAATTATAGGCCAAGCAAAATCGGTCGTACACGAACACTAAAATAAAATTTATGGTCTTATACAAAGTTATTATTTTATTTTTATTAAATATGTCAAACCACAAAGTGATTGCTTTCTACGAAAATATAATTGATCATGCAGTGAGAGTAAATTTATTTAATCACATTTTCTTGTAATTGTTATTTATTTGCACTTTTCTCTGTTTCTTGACCTTGACAGAAATCTGAAAATTTATAATAATATCATTTCAGTGGGGAGATGATGCTGAATTTTCACAAATAACATTGTGCGGACGTGTTTTTCTCGTGCTTCGGATATAACCTAGAGACCCGTGAAAAACCTAGACAAAGAAATCGTTTGATAACTGGATTGGTTATAAAGGCAGTATAAGGATCCCCGCACGGCTACACTTGCCAGACTGAAGGGCAATAAGCAGAATCATATTTCCACTTCGTGCGTGAGCAGAAGCTAAACTGTGTATTGGTGAACGCGGTACATCTGCTTTTTCTTCTTACTCAGTTCTCCGTCGGTACCTCCATTCTCGTCAGACACGTTCCTGGGCCATTGGGAGGCTCGAACTCACTGTGATGCCAGTTGTTGTGATTACTTTCTATAACCTTTCGAAAACAAACAAAGAAACCATATCATCGCCGAAAAGGCAAAAGGTCTGAAGCGCCATTTTGTAAATTTCTCACCAGAGCACTTAAAAGTTTTTTTTGTTCTACATTAAAATCATAATTCTTCTGTACCTGGTTGGATTTTGAAAAAAAAAACGTTAACTCAGGTACTTTTATGCTTTAAACGAGTTACCTGAAGCGACAAAAAGCTTAAAAATGTCCCAAACTTGTGTCGCTTGAGTCCAGTTCCGGTCTTGTGCAGTTGGAGCAATTGAAGCAGTCCGCTCCAGGTGGCGATTTTGGATGTTTTGTTTAACAATACGCGAAACATAATATTACTTTGCAAATTTAACGGAATAAAACATTGACACTTTGAACATGTAATTTGTTGAATCCGTGAGTTTATGCTTACTTATTTTCAGAGGGGAATCCTGCCAAAAACGAGTGGTTAACAGTGATGACATTTTGTATCAAAATTATGCTTTTTGTATATAATCCTCGCAGGTTCACGTCAAATGTAGCAAATAATATTCATATTACTACAATTTATACAATAAACTGTTTTATTAGACGTAGAAAAAAAGTTTTCAAAAAGGTTGGTTTTGACAAAGGGCGCACAAAATTTACTTTGCGCCAAGTGTCGTTTGGCTCGAGAGCGGGGCTGCTTAAGTCAAGCCTTCTCCCAAACGGTGAATATATATTCGGTGGCTGAAGGGCCACAAAAGTCTTCAGAATCAAACGAGAGTGAGAGCATTCGATGCAGAAAAAACAACTGATTAAAGCTGCATATTTAACTCATTTTTGACAAAAGTGTCGCTTAAGCCCTTAGATTTAACATTTTTTAAATATATTTTTCGTGCACATTATATCTATATTTGCGAAATAAATTTTCAAAGCCAACCAAAATGTTAAAGACCTTGGCTAACAGTAAAACAGATGCGTAAATTAATACAATGGTATTTATAGATTTAATAATAAACAACATATTATATTATATTACGGAAATACTTTTTCTGACAACATTATAAAAAACGAAAACATTCATAGACATACAACAAGAACATGTAATAAAATCAGATTATCAAAAAATAATAAAGTCATTAACAAAGATAGTAGCTCAAACTATAAAAGAATGAAACATTACAATACGCTGCCAGGAAGCATTAAAGTGAATAATAATGAATCTTTATTTTAATACAGTTTACAGTAATAACAGAAAAATAATAAAAATAAAAGCAAAATAAACATATAAAATACATAAGGTGTATAAAGGTTTAGGTACATTTATATATTTTAGCAAGAGATCTATACATTGTAAACAGTCAATATATATTACAGAAACATTAATTAAATAGATTTATAGACCATTATTCGTATTTGCTTAATACATATAAACTTAGTTTTTGTACATATGTACGAGTATATAGTTATTACTTTTGTTTTCTCGTTTAGACGGCCTCCATGGTTCAGTGGTAAGACGCTCGACTACGAATCCAAAGGTCGTGGATTCAAACCCGGCGTGCGCCAATAACTTTTATTTAATTAATATGTGTCATAACACATTTACTTCATACAAAAATAATTTGAAAAAAGTATATTTGCGGCACGTTCCAGAGTGGTAGATACTCTAAGTATCGCTTTGGTGAAAGACCACCATTCAGAATCAAAACGTTGCTTGAAATGGCTTTAGCCGTGTTTGGTGACCAAATCTGAATAGCCAGGTACTTCCCAACCTTCCTCTTCCCAATATCATTCCCCTCCCCACTACCTTCAGCCTCACAACATACCCTATTTGGGAATGCAATAGTCTCACTGGCTCTAGACGGTTGGGAGCAGTTGAGACTCTTCTGCGGTATTCATATAAAAAAAAAATAATAAACCTGCCTCACTAGGCAAGCCTGTGTTGAGGCAGTCATTTTAGCCGATTGTTTTAGTTACATTAAATTAAATTAATCTATGGTTAATGTTGATTAAAAGTGTGAATTAAATATTAATATAGAAATAGCAACTTAAAATCATACATAAATGAATAAGTAATTCTTTTTTCTGTGATAATGAATACAAGAGAGATTGCAACAATCGCATTGTTATACAAAAAAAAAACAAATTCTTATATTAAATTGTGAAACTATAGTGGTAAACTTTAATGAAATATTAATGGTCGAGTGGTTGAGTGGTAGAGACCCTCGACTACGAATCCAGAGGTCGCGGACTCAAATACCGACATGCGCAAGAAAATTTGATTTTACTAATATGTGTTGTTTCACATTTGATTCATACGAAATTTTATACAATTTATTTGCGGCACGTTCCAGTGTGGTAGATACTTCGAGTCTCACCTTAAAAAGACCACCATTCAGAATCGAAACGTTGCTTGAAATGGCCTTAGCCGTGTTTGGTGACCAGATATGAATACCCAGATACTTGACAACCTTCCTTTTCTCCATCTCTTTCCCCTCCACCTTCAGCCTCACAACATTCCCAAATTAAAATGGCTATGGTCCCTTTGGCTATACGATTGGAAGCAGTTAGGACTTTCTGGTATTCACCTTAAAAAATTAAATAAAAATACCAAACTAACTAACTAACCATCACGCCGTTTCCCCGCAGGGGTAGGCAGAGAGGACGGACCGCCATATACCTCTGTCTTGGCACGCACTCCTTGCTTCATTCACATTCATACATCGTCTCATACATACTCTTTTGTTATTCTGACTCTTCACATAATCCGATTCAAGTATTTGATTTACTTGATCGTGCCACGTGTTTCTCGGGCGTCCTCGACTTCTTCTTCCATTCACTTTCGCATCATATATTCTTTCCGCACTCCTTCACTTCGTTCATTCGCTCTACATGCCCAATCCATCTAAGCGTCCCTTTCTTGATCCTATGCATTACGCTCACATCAGCCTTGCATTCTTTCCGGATATCCACATTTTTAATACGGTCATACATGGTTTTACCGCACACACGTCTCAAGGATCTCATTTCCACAGCATTCAGTCTACTTTCATCATTCCTTTGCCAGTTTCATGCCTCACTGTCATACATTAGGGTTGGTAAAGTTTAAGCACTCCATTGTGGACTGCTAGCTTCGCTTCTTTGGACAATTTCTTATTTGCGCCAACAGCGTTCAGTCCGCCATTAATGGAGTTTCTGTATTAAACAATACTTGTTTTCGTAATTTATTTTCACCGTATTACTCGCCTGAAAACATTCTATTTTTTTAAATTGTATAATAATAACGTAACGTCAAAAGAAAATAACAAAAACAGCATGATTTAGCATCATTCCTTCCTGCCCAAATAAACATTACAAACAGCATTGCGCAGAATTATTATTGCTCCGCGCTAAGCAATAGCGTGCTCCAGAAGAACACCTATGCACGGGCACGGCTAGAAACAAAAGTCTTATATTCTCTGGAATGGTTTGTTCCATTAATAATTCAACTGTTGCTTCCAGAGAATATTATGATGAAAATTTCACAAGAGGCATGTTTTTCGGCTCCCGTAAGACGAGGTGAAATTTACGCCGCGCATAAAGAAGTCGAACACTGCCCCTTCCTCCCGCTCCCCGCGCTGGGGCGCCTGCTCCCCGCGCCCCGGCGCCCCGCCTACCGGAGCAGAAGTTCGCTATGATGATGTGTGCGGCTCTAAGCCACTCCGTAAGAACATTATGTAAACATCAGCTCAGCAGCACACAACTTTCCACTCCGCATCTGAAAGTGTTCGATTCTTCTCGCGGGCCCAACTCCGAGGTTCGATCGATCCTATAACGCCTCCCATTGTTCCAAATGTTTTTCTCGTATCCCTCTTCTATTTGTCTTTTAAATTCCCGTCTTGTTGGATCGAGTTCTAGAGTGGTTGGGAAGACACGTGAGTTGGGAATAATAATTTTGCGCCGATTTCCCGAGGTTATTTCTCAAGGTTTCAATTTGTATTATTTTACGTTATGAATGAAAAAATAACTTTGGAAGTATAAAACCACGAATATTATTTTATTTGTATAACCGACCGGTTTCGCATAGCCTAAGCATCATCAGGGTACAACATTAAACTAAACAAAAAATACAAAGTGTGCGGTTATATACTCGTATGCATACAGAGGGAGAACAAATTATAAAATAAAATAACAAAACAATGAGAAAACAATTCAATAACAATTTAATTATAACAGAGAGAAAGAGACAAATAATATGAATTAAAAAAGGCAAAACGTCAACTGAAAGTCAAAGGAAATATACCTAATATTGAACTATTGGAGAAATTTACCTGATTATTAAGAATATGACTTAATTTTAATGGCTTTCTTTATTTCTAGTGCTTTTAAATTATTTAAGATAACGCCACGGTCATTTTTGTGAAGAATGTGAGCATAATATGTTGTTCCATTGTTTTGTTATTTCATTTTATTATTTGTTCTCCCTCTTTGTGTAAATATAACCGTACACTTTGTATTTTTTAGTTAGTTTAATTATGTACCCTGATGATGCTTAGGCTAAGCAAAACCGGTTAGTCATAAAATAAAAATAATGTTCGTGGTCCTATGCAAAGTTATTTTTTCTTTTCTTTAAATATGACAAACAACAAAGTTATTTCTTTCTACGAAAATGTATTTGATAAAATGACATTTATTTGAATACTCCACCTGTGTTTTTTAATAGTTTAAATAATGGTATCACGAACCAGCTAATAATAAAATCGATTCCTCGTATTATGAATTTAATTTTGTCGGCTGTCGGTGCTAATGGAAACGAGGGTTGGAACTTAGGAAGTAAACATCCACTTATTATTATTGTTTCGAATTTTCCAAAAACTTTGATAATATCGTTTGTAATTCGTGCAATCATTGGTGTCATAGAAGGTAAGCAGGTGTTAATAATTACAATTGCCGAAACAAACTTTCGTCATTATTTAGCCAAGTTGTCGAAAGCTGCCGTTCCCTTTAAAAGGTGTTTTCAGCCATCCAACTCGTCTTTAACTTAACCGACAACGTTTCGCAAATAGATATTTTTTAAACTAATTTAGTAAACCTGAGAGAAAATATGTAATACAACCTTGAAGGTAAAAAAGACATTATCTTTTGAATTCATTAGAAGGATTTCAACATAATCTGTTTATCGACGAATCACCATTAGATATACAAATTTTAACCAAATCCTGTACGGTACGACAAATTCAGAAAGTCCATTTTTAATTTCGCTCCGATGCCTTAAATCGGAAAAAATATGTAAAAAATAAAAATAAATAAACTAAAAATGAAATATAAAAATCATAATTATAATGTTAAGTTAATGAGTGTGTCTATCTGATGGCACCTGCCAGGTAAATATGTTCCTGTATATTTTATCTTTAAAGTAGGAATTAATATCTAATAATAGAAAATAAGATCTGTACAGCGCCCTTGAGGTGATTTTTCACAAAAACGGCGCTAAACAAATCACCCAAATATTATTATCATTATTGTAGGTACCTACCTCTTTTTGTATAAGAGAAAGAAAAACATTCCCAAATTACGAATAACCTGATCATATTTGAAGTAGCTGGCACAAGACGCTTTGAACTTTGGAACACTTGGCCAATGAAAAATCTAATTTTCGAAGAAGTATTATAAAAATGTTAATTTGAATGGAAGCGTTATTTTATGAAAAATCAACCCAACGCCCACAAAGAAATCATCGAATTATTTGTCAAAAAAATACACTGCTATATTAGTAATAAATCTTCGAGCAACTAATTTCATCCGGTGATCTTTTGTCTATCCGACGTTCAATTATGTACTCCGATTCCCATAATAGAACACGAGATGATTTGTGATATTGCGAATAGACTACCCGTCAGTGTGCAGTGTGCAGCCTTGTTGATAGCGGAAACAAATACTCTCGTGCGAGGAATATGAAATCCATCCCTTAGACAAGAACTTCGGACAAACTTCCCCGCTAATGTATTTGGTTATGAGATTCCTGAACGTCAGCTCAGTGCGATTGTTTAACAATTGGACAAGTCGAAACTTCGCTCGCTACTTCCACGCCGTATCATGTTGGCTGTGGGGTGCTTGCTGCCTCATTCATACTAGTATTGTCTCCCTCATTTCCTCGCGACTTCTGCTATCCTCCGGTCTCTTTGTAGACGTTCCCTGATTGTGGCTACCTACAAATAGCTACTACCAACCTACTGACGCCTAATGGGTTGGGATGAGTATCTGATAGTATTAATACGCTAAGCCGTCTTCTGTACACGATTCTTTCGATCGCCGTATGGAGGCGCTAGTATTTGAATAATTCCTGAAAATGGGTTTCGATTAATCAATTGTCAGGGAACACAATCTCAAGGAGAAAATCATTTTTGGAAATGAAAGTACTACGTCTACCTACGCATTATCCGGAATATTTTACGTTTGGATTCCATGGTTTAAGGTCAGAGCTTCCCATTTGTTTCCCGTAGACCTCTACTTGCCAAATATTAAATTTTCCAAGACCCTTTTGCTAATGTCAAATGATTTTTTCAGAGCTGACACGGTACTTCACACTTTATAACAGTTTTTTAGGGAGTGGAAAATTGACAAATAATAAAAACAACAATAAATTGAATTCAGACTTTTATCAAAAATACACAAAATACAAGTAAATATTTGGATTTGAGACAAAACAAATTAGAAACTCGTTAAATTCTCAGTTGAACTTAAACAGGTTAAAAATATACAAAGTACAGAAATAATGCTGTTAATGGGAGGGATGAATCTGATGCTCTGAAAGCAATTGTTCAACATTTGGTTTCTATTTTGTGAGGTCTTATTTACCATTTGTTAGAAGGCTTGACTCAAGCGACACAAGTTTGGTACTTTTTTTAGATTTATTTCGCTTCTCAGTGAAAGCATTGAGTTACCTGAGTCAACTTTGTTTTCAAAATTCAACCAGGTACTGAAGACTTACAAATTTTATTGTAAAACAAACAAAAAACTTTAAAGTGCTACGGTGTAATGTCCCAAAATGGCGCATCAGCCCTTTTGCCTTTCCGGCGACGATATATTGTTATAAACCTTAACCATTGAACCAAACTTAAACTTGCCAGAATGATTCTGAATACGTTATATTTATTTTTTTCTTACAGAAAACATATTTGACAGTTTTTGTGTTTAATTTGTAGAACTCCATTTTTTTTAATTATTTTATATTATCAAATTTAAAAATTATTATTATTATTATGTGCTTCTATCGTTGGTTTTTATTTTAATTAGAGCCTTTTTGTCATTCAAGGTCATTATCAAACTGATAAAAATAATAGAACTTAATACTAGTAATAAAATAAAATAAATGTTTATATTTGAAAATATTTTGAATTTTTTTTGACTGTCCAACTAGGGAGAATTCCCTTTTTTAAAAACAATCAAATTGTTTTAGTATAACCATATTACCAACATTCATATTTTTAAGGAATATTGATTTGCTTCAACGTTAAATTTATCAGTTGATAAACTAACTAACTAACTTACCATCACGCCGTTTCCCCGCAGGGGTAGGCAGAGAGGACCCACCGCCATATAACTCTGTCTTGGCACACACTCCTTGCTTCATTTACATTCATACATCGTCTCATACATACTCTTCTGTTATTCTGACTCTTCACATGACCCGATTCAAGTATTTGATTTACTTGATCGTGCCAGTTGGTGCTATGATAAAAAGCTACTTTTCAGGTTGTCTAGGTGTTGCGCTGGTTTTTTTTAAATATGTAACTGCGATGTGATACTAAGATGTTATTTGGGCTAGTTTGTGACCCCGACTGATTCATTGATTTTCCAAAGGACCCACATATCTACTTTTCCATTTTTTCAGTATTGCATTTTACCGTATCTGTATTAATGTTGTTTTTTTTTGTCATTTCAGATTCAAATATTTGGATTCAACTCTCAACTGTATTCCAACTTCTCGGAGGCGCTGCATAAAGCGCAGGGGATCGTGTCAGTGTCCTTACTATTACAGGTAAGTTTATTTGAATATTCAAAGCTTTTATCAATGCAATTCACTTTACCAATCATAGGTAATTACTGTAGGTGCAAAACCACTCAGTTAATGGGTATTACGCTGTACAGCGTGCTGTGCAATTCACACAAAGGCTTGCCAAAACACTCAACTGGCGTGGTTATGAAATGCAATTATCACCGTACGTAAATATAATAACTTTTTTTTCATTATTTCGAATACAAAGAATAAAAGATTCAACACAAAAATCTGTTTTCCAATAATAAATGTAAATTTCAACTTTGTTTAGTGAAAATTTTATCCTTCATTTCAATAGTTTATCCAAAGTATTGTAGTTTTTTTTTAAAAGACTCACCACTTAAATCACTTCTGTTTTGAACGCAAACATATTGATTAGCATTGTGGGGGGTGTTCGCGTGATGCCCTTTCAACTGATGACAATTTGCAATGTAAATGATATGTTAATTGCTGCCATCATCAACGCGGTGATCAAAAATACAGCCTCAGACCGTAGATGTCACTTTACGTTAACTACGTTTGCTAACGTTATAGAATTGTATATCTTATCTCTTTATATGTGTAACTATTAATTAACGGACTTAAGTTCAATTTACTACATAATCAACACGAACGTAGAAGAATATTGTAAAATTAAATGTACAGGATCTTATATGAATATAGAAAAGACTAAAGACAAATACAAAGTATACATAATACAATTGAAGGGGCAAGTCAAGTCAAGATTTGGTCATAACAGGAGTCATTACAATTAAATGAATTATTTAGTACCTAGCCTAATGATATATGAAAATCATGTGGGTTTACACCAAAAAAATGTATGTTTTGACCTAACATAAGTTGACCAGTCTACACATTCGAGACAATGAAGAATAATGACCATAATTAGTTGACTGTTGATTGAGGAAAAGCAGTTCATTATGTTTGAATCTACGGGGGGGGGGTATTGGAAAAGACGAGTAGTAGTAAAGTAGGTGAATCAAAAATGCAATTAATAATTTCGAAGAAACAAATGAGATCGTATTTGTTCCTACGGTCTTCTAAAAGAGAAAGTTTTATAGCTTGTTCAATTTTATTATAGTGACTAACTGTCTCTTTTAAGTCCTAACTTCCAAGGAGGTTAGAAGTAGGTTAAGAACCGATGTTTGTGTGGGGTTTCGGGTATACAAAACCTACGATATTAAAATGGTACGATCAAAATCAATTTTTATTTGGCAGGCAACAAGTTTATTAATGAAAACAATCAATTTTAAACGTTTTGTATTCATAACTTTATATATTTATGCATTTAAAGATATGTACTCGTATTTCATAAAAAAGGTAGTCTCCATTCGATTGGATTTTATGTTGTCGCTTATGTGTTTTCTTACGCTTTCACTGAATTCATATAGTGCAGAGTCCCAGAAACTTTATCAAATGAAAATGCAACCCGCCACGGTTCTCACTCTGTTTCCGATTGTTCACTAAGCAGACCCTTCAGATTCCTTCTTAAATCGATTTGCATGATTTTATTAATTCTTACTTTAAATATATTTTTTTTAATACTTAATTCCGCACAAAAGTTGCAACTGCTCCCAACCTTCTAGAGCCAGTGGGACTATAGCATCCCCAATTGGGGTATATTGTGAAGCTTTAGGTAGTGGGGAGGGATAGGAGATGGGAAAGAGGAATGTTTGAAAGTACCTAGCTTTTCAGATCTGATCACAAAACACGGCTAAAACTATTTCAAGCAACGTTTTGATTCTGAATGGTGGTCATTCACCAGAGCGATACTTGGGGTATCCATCATTTTGGATGATGTTTGTTTATTTTGTATATGACACTTTTAACTGACGATATTTACCAAAAGGGATGAAAAATCTTTATGAATTATCACCGGTACACAATGTACATCTACCCTGAATCTTTGTAACATTATTATTCATTACTGGAAATGCTGACATAAATTTCAAACGTCTAATTGTCTGTTTTGAACCCACTCCCAGTGCATTCGTGCTGGTTGTTTCGCGTATCGCGAACTGAATATTTCCTTTCAGCCTTCATCGGAAGGAATGAATGGAATGCCTGACCGCGTATAATAACACTTCGCGGTAAAAGCTTATTCCTGTAATGAACTGTGACGCAGTAAAGGGCGATAATGGAGTCATTCCAGTTCCCCGTATCGCGATGGGACACGCGACAGGGAAACTCGGCGAGATTTAATACCTAATAGCGCGGGCCGTTGCGGGCTGCGGTGCGGGCGCGGGCGCGGGTGCTAACGTGCTACGGCATTACCTGGACCTTGGAGAAACAATGTATGGAGAGAGAGCTAATTCGTTTTACCCAACCTATACAAACATGCGAAAAACCACTGTCTCCGGGCTTTTTACGTCGTATACCACGAGAAAGAAAGAGACAGCAAAAATAACACACCACTTTTATATACTGTAAGAATGATAGTGGTCTCCCGCGTCTCCGGGGACTCCGCCCACATGTTTTCATATGCGACTAAACTCGACACAACTAAATGGTTTTTTAGGTTATATGGTATATTTTTGTTGATAACAGTACTTTGAAAAAGTGGTTATACAAATAAACAAAAAACCTTATGTCGACATGTGCTATGAATGGATGTATAAATACCCAAACCTTAGTCCTAGCCACCCCCAGGTCTGCCGAGTCCAGCAAAAATCATCAAAAACTGACTACACTGCCTTGGATAAGTACCACTCTATGTACTCTAAGACCTGGACCCTCAGTGCGCACCGGAGCATGCAATGAGCGTGATTTTATTTTGCATTTGAGCCATATAAAGCATTGAGGATAGACTGGCTTACATATCATTTGATAGACATTCCATACCTCCTGGAATGCTATTAGCTGTTTGTGCCAAACAACTACTGCCAGGGGCGTCACCATGATCTGCTGTGTATTCCACATAGCAAACAGACGTGTTGGCTCAGCACAGCATGACGCGGGGTATAGTCCTACTCAATAACATCTCTCTTGATGTGTTCAACATAAACCTTAAAGATTTCAAGAGACATGTAAAAGATATCTCGTAATAAATTTGGTTTTTTGTGTTACTGTTCATGTGTATTGCGAATGTAATCCAAAAAATATATGGACACAGTAAACTGTACGAAACGTTGGCTGTTACAACTAAACCGCACATGAGTTCTAACTGCTTCCAACCGTTTGCAGCCAGGGAGACTATGACTTCCCTGATTAGGGTATGTTGTGAGGCTGAAAGTAGTGGTGAAGGTGAGGATACGTGGAAGGGGAAGTTTGGAAAGCACCTGGCTATTCAGATCTGGTCACCGAACACGGCTTAAGCCATTTCAAGTAACGTTTCGATTCTGAATGGTGGTCTTCACCAGGGCGATACTTGGAATATTTACCACTCTTGAGCGTGCCACAATAATAAGAATAGTTCTTGGCTAATTAATATACCGCCATTTTTGTAAATATCACCTTCGGGGCGCTTTACAAAACTTAAAAGCAATAGCTAAATTTACCGTAAAACTACGTAAAGCTATAGCTTAAATTACCTTATTGATATCTACATATTAGTTATTTACATTTTGCGGGCTGTAAAAAAATTGTCAAATTTTTGTTTAGCAGTAGATCGAGGATTAAGGATCGCGAATCATTACTTGATAAAATATTATTATACTGGTGAGTTTAGATGCTAACGGGTTAGCCTAGCTGTGTAAATTAGGGTAGTTAAATGTACTATACATTATTGTACATCAATGATATGCGTAGATATTAATTAAATTAAATTTATTTGCGCCCGCCGGGATTCGAACTTGCGACCTACGGATTCGTAGTCAAGCGTCTTAACCACTCGACCACGGAGTCAAGTGGGAAGAAACGCAAAACAGACTATTACTCAAACAAAATACTTTAATACGTGAAATTCTTAAATCATATCCCACGATTCACCATTTTAAATTTTTTTTTATCAATCTTAAGAAAGTGAAATTTTATATTATCTCCGTACAAGCACGAGTTATTATGCAGTATTATTTTTTTTTTATCTCCGGTGAACTCTATCCGAACTACCATGTCCTGTGTCTGCCAAAGGTAAATCCAGGTGACATGTAATGTATGGGTATGTTCTGGTGGGAGGGGATATGAGGGGGGGAGCTATTCGTTAATTAAAATACCCCTCCCCTCCCTTTACCTTACTTCACCCCCTCCCGAACGGCACCAAAACCAAAGCTGACGATGTTGCGGATGATGTCGATTCATTAACAGATTAATCAGGTTCGTGGAATCCTATTCGGATCATATATTTTAATTTTTTTCACAGTTGGTAGAATTATTGTTTCACATGTTGTGATAGGAACATAAAGCAATATTATTTACCCGTTAAAAATGACGGGATATTAAATAAAATTAAATGGCTTTAGCCCTGTTTGGTGACCAGATCTAAATAGCCAGGTACTTTCCGACATCCTCGTCCCCATCTCTTTCCCTTCTCCACTACCTTTTCAGCCTCATAACATACCCCAATTGGGGATGCCATAGTCTCACTGGCTCCCGACGGTTGGGAGCAGTTAGGACTCTAGTGCGGTATTAAATATAAAAAAATACTCGTATTGTTATATCTGTTGTATATCGTCACCGGAGAGGCAAAAGGGCTGAAGCACCATTTTTAGAAGTTCACACCGCAGCACTTTAAAGTTTTTTTTTGTTTTACAACAAATTTAAATGAAAGTATGGTTGAATTTTGAAAAAAAAAGTTACCTCAGGTAATTCAATGCTCTCACTGAGTTACCTGAAGCGGCAAAAAACAAAAACAAAAACTCTCAAACTTGTGTCGCTCGAGTCAAGCCTTCTCCCAAATGGTAAATATATTTTAGATGGCTGAAGAGCCACAAAAGTCTATATCAATCAAACAAAAATCAGAAGATTCAATGCAGGAAAAACTGATCAAACTGAATATTGAACTCATTTTTGTGTCGCTCAAGCCCTTTTGCCTTTTCAGCGACGATCAATATATTTTTTAAATAAAAAAGTAATAATTTTTATGTTTAAATAATTTCCGTGACCGAGAATCAAACCCCGATCAACTGCTTATAAAGCAACTATAATGACCATTAAGCCACCAGCAATTGTAATAGCAGCGGAATAAATTAATTATAAGAAATCAAGTTAGTATAAGTAATTAGTTAAGGTGAAAATAAGAATTATGTATTTTTGATTTCATCGTACGTGCTGAAAGAAACAATTCTGTATTTTTAAATGTGGCGCACTCACATCACATCCGAAATAACATTGCTTATGTTTTATCAAAAACATGACACATCAATTTTTTAGATGTTATTATATTATCAGAAAACGCAAACACTTTGTGGATTGACATGATTAATTAAATAAAAAACACACGTTGTTTAAATCCACTTTATTTTTGTATAATTCAACTAGTTTCGACTCTGCTGAGTCTTCATCGGGACTTGAAAATATACTGTATATTTATAAATGTATATTTTTAAGTCCCGATGAAGACTCAGCAGAGTCGAAACTAGTTGACTTATACAAAAATAAAGTGGATTTAAACAACGTGTGTTTTTTTATTTAATTAATAATGTTATTATATTTCTTACTTTTCAAGTTATTCAGAACTTGAAAAAAAAATTGTAATGCTTTTTATGAAAAATAGTTTTTTCATGCTGTAAATATGTACTCACCTCAGTCTAGAGTACCTGCCCTTAGTAACACCCTTGTATTACACCAATACATCACCCAGAATCGAACCTAAGTCTTCGCCCTCTTCTTTAAATTTCCAATTTCCTTCCACCGCACGAGATTTGCACCATGGTAACGTGTCATAGAACCTAGCTCGAAGCAGTCTTTCTCTCGTGTCGCATAACATTCTCATTCAAAAGCGTAACCAATTAGATATAGATAAGTTGAATGTAATTACTTGTTTGAGGTAATTTTCACTAATAAGCCTCCCCGCAGAACTGGCCTACGTGCTCTCTACCTCTCCCTCCACTCGGCACACTGTACACTATACCACACTACACCACCCTACACACTACACTACACACACAGTCCTCAACTCTCTCCCCTCGTCTTGGCTACAAAGGAAACCGCAGCTCCTTTTCGCATTCCTCTTGCCAAATAGACATCAGACATTCTATTACTTCATTATAAAACTTTTTGCTTTACTCCACCGCCTGTGATACGTCAACTTCGGGTTTCGAACGTGTTTTATGATAGCGGTATTTTGATTTCGTATAAATGACGTTGAGTTCTAAATTAAAACTCAATTTACCCTTAGTGCCTTTGCAAATGATAATTTAATTATAATCATACCTACTTAGATTGGAGTCTTTCAAACTTTCTTCAAATTTGACATCGTCAATTGTGACGATTTGCACCATTTTGTTCTCTTGCCATATTGATGGTCCCCGTTAAATTTCGATTCTTAGCTAGTTTCAGCTTTTCAGCAAGCTTTAATTAGCTGCCGAGCATAACAACATGACTGTTTTTCTTTTCAGTTGATCACAAACTATTCAAAAGCTGAAATCAACCGACAATCGGCGTTTAACGGGAAACGTTCAAATAAATAAATAAAAAAAGCAAAACGGTTATAATCATTGAATTGTGATTATGTCAAATGTGATGAAAATTTGAAACAACTCACACTTAAATTTGACGAAGTTATACAGAAAGGTTCCAACCCACAATTCGCCAAATTCGAGTTTTACATGTTTTTCTATAGATAAATACTAGATTTATATCCGCTGAAAACATCCAAGCTCCTAATGCAATAGATTTTTGGTATTTTTTTTTTTTACCAACGCACATTGCATATATTTTACTTAAATTGGTGTTTAAAAACATCAAAGAATGTAACCCAAGAAGATTAATATAACAAAGAAAAAAATAAGTAAAAAGAAACACAACACACCGTGTATAAATAAAAATAGAGACAAATAATTAACATATCTTAGATCTGTAACGCACAGCAGTGGTAGGGAGGTACGGTAAATAATCAAATAACAAAGTTAATTACCTTGTTATTTGATTATTTACCGTATGCATTTATTAAACTGACCTGTGGATACTAGTATCTACCACTCTTACTTATAACCTAGGAATGTGTGTGTGTTTTTTTTTTAATTATATAATACATTAAATCTACGTTCTCACATGTTCGCATAGACTTTCTAAAATCAAGACGAAAATATTCCAATATTATGGTGGCTATGATATACGGCATCTCGGAATTAAGCTTCCGTGCATTAAGTTATAAGGTTATATAGATCAAGGTATGCGAGATGAGGAAGATTGCGCGGGGGCAAAGCAGGCTGTGGGGGGTAGGTTATTATAATCGGAGACGTGATGTACGTTATTATAGTTGAAGCGATAACGATTACACGCTGCACTGGCTCGGTTAATTAATAACCTAATAAGAAACTGCGTCTGGCGCACCCTCCCTGTCCGCTAAGATGCTCATCAGATAAATTGCATCTCGAGCAAACACGTTGTTGGCCAAAATTATATTCCCGTCACAGCAGCCGGTGACTCTCAGCTCACGGCTTAGCCAGTACCAAAGTGATGGTTTTGTGTGAAGAGCAAACTCACTCATTGTATTAGAGTATTGTTTAAACATACGATAATTCTACAATGAGAGTCTCGACACCGTCCTTGATATTGCAAGAATGGTGGATTTCGCTAAAAGATTTCATTATTTATTTATAATATCACCTTTTCGAAAAAACGACGAATCCGTGTGAAAGCTTAAAGTTCATTGATTCCAGACTCAGATATTTTGGGTTTAAGTCCCTAAGACTTCTGTTTTAACTATTTCTTATATATATATATATTTATATATAAAAATATGGCGAAAAACTGTTTTTTTGAGATTTCTGTTAAATAAATAAATAAACATATATATATATATATATATATATATATATATATATATATATATATCAAAAATACTGTAGTTTCATGCATAGTGTAATAAAAAAAACCAAACATTTATTTACACCACACATAGGGACATGGTATATTATATATCCGAAAGAGTTATACGACTGTAAACTGAAGTAGTGTGACGCATTTATGTTATGAGATAATCGTTGAATTGTCGAGTGTAAAAATGTGTGTAAAAAAATATTTGTGAGTCTTTATTACTTATATTATTTTGACAACTTTTAGTTCATATTACACAATTAATGGTTATGTAAAAGTTCCATGGACGTGTATACAAAATAAATTAATATGAGTGTGGGAGATACTCTTAGTGTCGCCCTGGTGAAATACCACTATTCAGAAGCGAAACGTTGCTTAAAATGGCTTTATCCGTGTTTGGTTACCAGATCTGAATAGCCAGGTACTTCTCAATATTTATCTTCCTCATTTCCTTCACCTCCCCACTACCTTAATCCTCACAACATATATTAATTAGGGATTCCAGTCTCACTGGCGGTTGGGAGAAGTTTAATAATAATAATAACAATTGGCTGATTTCTATAGCGCCGTTTTTGTGAAAGAAATATAACCTCAAAGGCGCTTTACAACATTATTAACATAACCTACAGTTTAATCATTAAGGGGCTATTTCACCACCTCTTAATAAACTACTATTCATTAATTTTTAGGTTTTTTACTTTTATTTAAACAATAATTATTATTATTTTAATTTTTAAAAAACAGTTTTTAGTTAAAAGCTCTGCGATGTAATTATTTTTACGCGTGACAGCTGTTCGCCTTCTGAGGGCATTATCAAAGTTTGTAATGCCCTAAAAATAATTACATCGCAGAGCTTTTTAACTAAAAACTGTTTTTTAAAAAATTAAAATAATAATAATTATTGTTTAAATAAAAGTAAAAAACCTAAAAATTAAAATGGAGTTCTACAAAATAAACTTTAAAACCATAAAAAAAAATACTATTCATTAGTTAACTCTAATCATCGGAATATTCGTTAGTTATCTCTTTCCGCAAGTTTGGCTGGCAACGTCGCTTTTTTTCAAACCTTATCCCGTCTGCTGTCACGTCTGTCAATACAATGCCGTTATTTCTAACACAAACTAACTTTCACAACACAACATTCGCGAGCGAAGCTCATTACATCCCTCTCACCAAATAGTTAAACGCGTCTCTATATTTAAATAAAACATATTTCTATTTTATAACTTTATTGTATTATTCAGGGGCTATTTCACCACTTCTCAAGAAGCTGTCAACGTAAAGTGCATAAGTTAGTATCTATCTTCTGATTTAAAATGGCGGCGTACTGTTTTGACAGCTGACAGTAGGCGAGTTTTCTGTTAAAGTTGATTTTTTACTGTAATTATGGAAGTGGTTGAAGATTTAAATATCTTAGACGAACAGGACATGGCGGAAAGACGTAGACCGTGTGTTTTCAAACCAAGAGTCAATTTTTTATACGTCTTAGATGACATTGAGTTTAGGTCAAGATTTCGCTTGACAAAAAATGCCGTAAAGGAGATACAAAATCAAGGATAAAATCTCTCCAAGAAACACACGGTATGTAATTCTAATATACGCCTTCACAATGTATCACGGAATATACTATGAAATAACAACAATCTTTGGCAGTAAAATATACTCACATACAACATGTTCATGCTTACAAACTATCAACCTTCACCAAGCAATAATAGACACTCCCCAATGCACTTCACTAATATAATTTAATAATAAAGTTATAAAATAGAAATATGTTTTATTTAAATATAGAGACGCGTTTAACTATTTGGTGACAGGGATGTGATGAGCTTCGCGCGCGAATGTTGTGTTGTGAAAGTTAGTTTATGTTAGAAATAACGGCATTGTATTGACAGACGTGACAGCAGACGGGATAAGGTTTGAAAAAAGCGACGTTGCCAGCCAAACTTGCGGAAAGAGATAACTAACGAATATTCCGATGATTAGAGTTAACTAATGAATAGTAGTTTATTGAGAGGTGGTGAAATAGCCCCTAAGACTAATAAATAGTGGCGTAAAAATTATAATTATGTATTTACAGGTAAAACTTATGATTAGTGACTTAGAATTCAGACTAACAACTTTACTAAGACTTAAGTATTAACTTATGCCTAATACTTATAACTATTCACTTTCAATAACATATTTACATTAACAAATATATGTAATGGATGTTGCGCGTGCTGTCGAATCTAGGGTAGAAAAAAAGGAATAAGCAATAGCAAAAGTATAGCACTTGGACTGGGTAATCAAAACTGTAGTGAAGCAAATTGACGTAATTAAAGGTATGATAATTTAAGAAGGTGAGGTTGGGACAATTGTGCGGTAGTAACTATAAAAAATAAATACATATAAGGGACCGAAGGTCTATTCCAAATAGACCTGCCGGTCGAGGTGACAAAGATGTATGGAGTCATATTTGAATCCCTCTTTGACCTCCACCAACTTTCATGCACCATACGAAAAAGAAGAACAATAAAATGATCTGTCGTTATTATTGTTCTAGCTTCACTTGTCTAATCAATTGAATGAAATACGTGACGTGTTCTCCCCTCTTATCGTCGCGCGATATTTGTCATTCGAGAAATCATTCCTCTGCCACATACCATTATTACCGCCTCCCGTCTACGCTATAATTCTAGATTAATTTTCTATGTGACTAGCTTCCACCCCTTCCACCGCTTTCTCTGGGAATAGTTTGGTACGGGTTTTGCAGCTTCCCAGACAGTTTTACCTAGCGAGAGATTTAACTCAATAACCCGTATATTGATCCTAACACTTCACGAGGCTCGTTTCTACCTGCACATCTTCCATAGAAGAGTGAAGAAATTTATATGGCGAAAATGAGATAACAATAAAAAACACAAGTGTCGTTGAAAATACCCTTTTTTCCTTTAAAATTAAATTAAATCTGGAAAAATCACATAATTTCACTATACACAGTAGCTTAGTGGAAATGTGATACGATCGTCTACCATTTTATAACGGTTTGACTGCTCAAAAACGCTTTTTTATATAAATACCACACATATTTCCAACTCTTCAGAGCCAGTGGGACTGTGACGTCCTCAATCGGAGTATGTTGTGAGGCTGAAATAAGTGAGAAAGGAAATGGAGAAGAGGAAGGTTGGGAGGTACCTGGCTATTCGAATTCCGTCACCAATCACGGCTTATTATTTTTTCACACCTCTAATAAGAAAAAAAATTATAAATTTCATTATAGTAGAACGAAGCACATTAGGTTACTAAATACGTATGTATATATATATATAAGTAGATATAAATTGAAATGTTAGTATGCATAAAAATAAAAGGTTTTTCTGTACAAATTCAGCACAAATCCTACGAAAAGTGCCAAGACTTATTTTAAACATCGTTTAGATTCTGAGTGGTGGTTTTTTTACCAAGGCGATACTGAGAATATCTGCCTGGTGATTTTTAAAAATAAAAAGCGTTTGCCTTCATAATAGCCAACATCCGATAAGATAGGGCATCAGAATGAGAAGAAGCTTCAAAAAAAAAAAAATGTAGATGTTTATAAGTCTCACCCATTACTCTCGAAAAGTGCGTCTTGCATCACAATTATTGCATAAGTTTTATCTATCACAATTTTCAGGTCAACTATTTTTTGCATGAAATGTCATTTCCATCATGTGATTTGAAACTATTAAATATTCATTCAAATTTTTTTGAATTAAGGAAGTGCGTAGTATTTTATTTTTAAAAAATTATTTGTTATTTAGTATTAATGAAAATCAATTTAGGTGAAAGAATGTCTAATCTAGGACGATCATAGATAGTAATTACCTTAATAAATTTACTATGTAGCTAAAAAAAACACTTTTGCAAATTGCCATTCCAACACAGGCTTATGCCTAGTGGGATGGGCAATTTTACCAACCAACAAAAAAATGGATTGTTAAGTAAAATAATAAATAAAAAAAATTAGGGGTGAAGTTATACAAAAATAAAATAACGACGAATAAAGATAATAAATTATTATTATTATTATTTATTATTATTATTATTATTATTATGTAAATTATTATTATTATTATTCAGCAATCACTTTGGGGTTTGACATATTTAATGAAAATTAAATAATTACTTTGTAAAAGACTACAGATTTTATTTTATTTTTTATAACCGACCTGTTTTGCTTAGCCAGCAATCATCAGGGTGCAAAATTAAATTTAACAAATAAAACATATATTATTTTATATACACATTTTAAAAAAGTATAGTGAGACAACAAAAGAATCCCATCTATTTTTTTTTTTTTCTTTCTGTTATTTTTTTAAATTTAATTTTAATTTTGTTCCCCCTCTGTATGTATGAGTATATTTACAATCACAAACTATGTATTTTTGTTAAGTTTAATTTTGTACCCTGATGCTGCTTAGGCTAAACGAAATCATCATTAAAATTAAAATAAAATCTGTGGTCCTATACAAAGTTATTATTTAATTTTCATTTAATAAATTATTATATCATATAATATACGAGTACTCTTTCGTGGGAATCAGCCCCTGCACAGGAGATGCTGATAGGGCATGGATTCAGCATGACGGAGAATGGGGGGTAACGTGAGTCGTGCACTGCGTAGTCCAATAGCTCGTTATGTGTGCAATCATCATGTTTATTGCGACCATTCCGCCTTGGCACATCATTGAAGGGCGGAGCGGGTTGGGGGCGGCGGGTGTCGGAAAGCGTTCATTAAGATTGATTCACTTCAATAATCCGAACACGTATTCTCGATGTAAGACCTTTATTCGGTAGAGCCATGAGACATCTTCAAATCTTTCGGTGTGATAAATGAAAAAAATCTTTGATAATTGTAATGATACGAGCGGTGATTTCATCTGTGATAAATGCCAATCAGGTATTAAAAAAAACGGTGGTCACACATTTTATTAATGTTGGATAGATTTAATAACAACTTTTACAACTCAATTATTATTATAAAAATAAAAAAAATAATTAATCACCACGCCGTTTTCCCGAAAGGGTAGGCAGAGAGGACGGACCGCCATACAACTCTGTCTTGGCACACACTTCTTTCTCCATTCACTCTTCACATGGCCCGACTCAAGTATTTGATTTACTTGATCGTGCAATATCTTCCACGGGCGTCTCCGACTTCTCCTTCCATTCGCTTTTGTGTCATATATTCTTCTCATACTCCTTTCTTCGTTCATTTTCTCTATATATTCAAAAAATATAAGCGTCCCTTTCTTGATCCTATTCGTTACGTTTACGTCAGTCTTGCATTCTTTCTGGATATCCACATTTTTAACACGGTTATATAAGGTTTTACTTCAGGGATCTCATTTCTACAGCATTCAGTCCACTTTCGTTCTTTTTCTGTCATTCCATGTCTCACTGCCATACATCAGGGCTGGTATAAGCACTCTATTGTGGACTGCTAGCTTCGCTTCTTTGGACGTTTTCATTTAGTTGCGCCAACACCGTTCAGTTCTCCGTAAATGGAGTTTCTTGCATTCACCTTTCTTTCAATATCCTTATTATTTCAAACGCCTATAAAATAGATAACGATTGTACCTACACTGTACTAAAGTAAAGTTTATGAAGTAATTACTTTTCAAGTTATTAAAAAACGAAATAATCGTAAATGTTTTTTAATGAATTCTCTATTCCATCAAGATTTTAATAATTTACTACCTCTGTGTATTTTCACTGACAGGGTTGGTTGTTTGCCTTGAATACTGAGGGATATACAATGTACAATACATATGTAGATAACAGCCGTATAGGTTAGAGTAGATAAGCCTTGTATTGTCATGTACAATGTTATCAATGGCATCTCCAGTAATTCATCATCAATAGAAGAATGGGAGTGCGGGCAAAGGCAGTAGACAGAGGCCTGCTTCTGACAGAGTAGCGCCGCCTGATCTCCCAGACAAATAATTATTACTCCCCTTTAAACTTGAGTTTTTACCCTGTGAGCTTTGAGCGTATGATATAACGTATTGTAATTATCACTCATCGTCTGACACATGTCAGGCGCCAGGCTCCAGAGACGCTCTGAACATTCATCCTTTGGCGTGTTTCCGGACTTATTTGTCTCACTTCTTTGTTTAAAGCGCCAAGTATTCAGACAGCCTGCCCCATCCAAGTAACTCAGTAAAGAAATCAAATATGCAGCATCACAATTGAGCTAGTTTTCCGCTGCGTTGTGCACGTTGCATGGATATTGCCACAAACTGCAAACTCTCTCTCGGGTTCTGACGTTACAGGATATTTGTTGAATTCGTTTCTTCTTTCCTTAGCCACAAAATCAAAATCACAATACATTATTTTGAACACTTTTGTATGCTGTTTCACGTTGTTTAAAAGTCGTATTGATGAAAGGGTTTGTATTCAAGCATGACTGTATTGAACGCAATATCCAATCCGCTCATCAAAAATATGTATTTACGAATTCTTAGCACTTTCAACGTGTATCTTTGTATTGAAAACAATGTTTGCCTTGGTAAGGTAGGTGCTTACTTATATGTATCCTGCATTTTCGTTTTGAATGTTTGCCTTTACCGAACAAAGCGCACACCAAGATGTTGTTAATATATTAATTTAGGTCAATTAGTACCTGCAGGAGGCGATAGGCAGGGCGGCAGAGACTTCGTCTAGTTTAATATTACATTAACCG
This sequence comes from Drusus annulatus, assembly GCA_022651775.1. NCBI lineage: Eukaryota > Metazoa > Arthropoda > Insecta > Trichoptera > Limnephilidae > Drusus > Drusus annulatus. The sequence goes on from JAGWCC010001003.1 coordinate 24,474, forward strand.
TGTCAGGAAGGACGAGTAGCGTGTAGTAGAACGCTGAGCTGTGAGACGCGTAAATGCCTCCCGTTGCAGCCCCTACAGAGTGAATTCATAAGCAGGAAATGTTACCTTCCGTTCTCCTACCGTATTTGTTACCCAAGAGACCTTTCCTAATAATCCACATGTGTCTTTTCCGATTGTTTGCATTGCGATCGACACAGATAACACATAGAAACATTTGACAAATACTCCAATTATTATTTTACGCATAAATGTCATTATGTGATGGGAGGGTTTATATAATGCGCCCAAACTACATCATAGAAACTAACCTCCCATCTGCTCCTGTTCTTCTTCCTTTATCCCATTCCCATGTTCCCTTCGACCTTCCTCTCCCCCCCCCCCCACCAACTTAGTTAAGTTACTAGATTTAAACTGTACATAAAATATATTTTCACACTTTATTTATAATATTTATCATCAGCAGAGGAAAATTCGCAATTGGTATGATTTTTATTTTATTATTATTGTGTAAATATGTATTGATTATTGTTAATTTGCTGTTCGTGTTCTCAAAAAAATTAATAATATTAAAAATATATATATATATATATATATATATATATATATATATATATATATATATATATATATATATATATATATATCTATATTTCATAATTTTAACTCACGTAAAGGGAATATTTTAAGTAGGGCCGAATAAAGCAATTCACATCAACTAGTATTGTTGAATCATTTCATTCATACTGGATTAAAATGGGTTAACTTTAAACCTCTTGTAATGTTGACTTTAACAGTTCTAAAGGTTGGCCAAAGAGAGCAACATGTATTAGGGCGCACGCCCCGGGGTGGGTCGTCGTGCGAAGGGAGGATTTGGGAAAATGTGAAAGTTCCACAAAGCTTTGTGTAAAGATATAACTTCACTACAAAATATTGATGCTTTTGAATTAGTATTATTTTGTAGTAAGCTTGCAACCCTTATGCGATGTTTAACCACGTACAGCCTCAACCCCATGAGGGCGACATTGTGGGGATGATTTGTACAAATAATAATATGTATTTACGTTTTAGAGATACTTTTACATGAGAAGGTAAATCGGCATCACGGTAACCTGAAGTTATATTTGATAAATAACATGCTTAGATATCTATTTTCATTTCAACTTTTCTATCTAGACAGATTTTAATAGATGTGTGACAATAGTCGCAATAGTTGAGGCTTTTGGAATATGGGAAGAACATAAGGAAAGAAATAAAGAAGAGTAAGAAGAAAATAAGGTAATTTGAATTTTACAATAAAAATAACTAGCGCAAATTTAGGTAATTTTCCGACCAAGGGTGGTGTTTAAGCACTAGAAATATTCTAGGGATATTCTTCAGAGTATCTCTTAACTTATAATTTACTGTTTTTTTCTTCATAAATTTATCAAACCACTTAATTCTCTCTTCTTCTTTACACTTTTTTCCCTTTTTCTAATCTTACCTACTTTAGCCAAATTTTAATTTCCTTGTTTTCACACTTCTACTATGTTTCTTTATAATACCTACCATGTTTTCATTTTGTCTACACTTGTTTCACTTACTTTTCTTTTCAAAATGCAATTTTTTCACTCATTTCCTATTTGCATCACTGTGGTCATTCTTATGTGATTTTTTCTTTTTTATTCATTTTTTTTTTTTTTTAAGAAATACAAACATTCCCGGGTTACGAGTGACCGTTCAATATTTTAAAAACTTCCACTGCCATCATAAAAAGCGGAAGATGTTGCTTGTGCAATAATGGGGGACTTCGATAGCAGAGGAATTGAACCAACGACTCCCGGGTGGGAATCCAACGCGTTCATCCACTCAGCTACTAACCGGCCACTTCACTGTTTTACCCAACACAATCACGATGTGAATGTTTTGTAATTAGATTGATAACTCTATTATTTCATTCATGTCAATGTGTATTTGACGGCCTCCGTGGTCGAGTGGTAAGACGCTCGACCACGAATCCAGAGGTCGCGGGCTCAAACCCGGCGTGCGCAAATAAATTTCATTCAATCAATATGTGTCATAACCCATTTTATTTATTTGAGATAATATATATTGTAAATTTTCGCCACGTTTCATAGTGGTAGATTCTCTTATGTATCGTCCTGGTGAAAGACTACCATTCAGAATAGAAACGTTGCTCGAAATAGCTTTAGCCGTGTTTGGTGTCTCACTGGCTCCGGACGATTAGAAGCAGTCGGGACTCTTGTTTGGTATTCACTGTAATAAAAGTGTTACTTATTATTAATCTCTTCCATGTTCCCAATCAAATAAAATGTGAAACCATGTGCATATATTACACTCCCTTTTTGATTGTTTACAATTTCCATTTTAATACGTTTTCTTTTATTTGCACTTCAGCTCGTAAGAGTCAAAGATTCTCCTAGAACCGCTTTTCGAAAAAATTGTTGTTCATGAACATCTGAATTAACCATTAGAAGTGGTGATAGTTTATCATGTTTTCCGTTAGTGCCTTAGAGTACATAGAGTGATATCTATCCAAGGCAGTGTAGTCAGTTTTTGATGATTTTTACCGGACTCGGCAGACCTGGGCGTGGTTAAGACTAAGGCTGGAGTATTCATACATCCATTTATAGCACATGTCGATATAATGTTTTTGTTTATTCGTATAACCACTTTTTCACTGATATCAACAAAAACATAGCATAAAACCTAAAAAATCGTTTAGTGGTGTCAAGTTTAGTGGCATAATAAAAAATGTGGGTGGAATCCCGCGGTGACCAAGGAGACCAAGATCTTCGTTACACTACATAGAAGCGGTATATTATATTTGTTGTCTCTTTTTCTCTCATGGTGTACGACGTGGAAAACCGGAAAAAGTGATTTAGCGCAAGTTTGTATAGGTTGGGTAAAAACAATTAGCTCTCCCTCCATACATTGTTACTTCAAGGTTACTGCAATATGGAGTAGATGTCCTCTGTAGCGTAATGATAAACTTACTTGACAGTGAGTCGGGAGGGTGTGTTCGTTACTCGTTACGGCGATAGACATATCACAATACGTTACCGTCGATGTGCAGTTTTTTGAGCATGCACGTTGGAGCGCTTTCAGTCTGGGTGAGCGATGTTAAAATTGATGTAACTCACTAAATTAATCCAACCCTGTCACGAGGAACATTAATGTTACAAAAATATGTGAAGCGCACGAATAGAATACATGTTATTTTTTATAGTGAATACCGCACAAGAGTCCCAACTGCTCCCAACCGACTAGATCCAGTGAGACTATGGCATCCCCAATCGAGGAATTTCGGGAGGCTGAAGGTAGTGGGGAGGGGAATAAGATGGAAAAGAGGAAGGTTAAGAAGTACCTGGCTATTCAGATCTGGTCACCAAACACGGCTAAGGCTATTTAAAGCAACGTTTCGATTTTCAATGGTGGTCTTTCACCAGGGCAATACTAAGAGCATCTATGCTCGACTACGAATCCAGAAATCACGGGTTCAAACTCGGCGTGCGCAATTAAATTTTATTTAATTAATATGTGTCACACCACATTTAATTCGTGTAAAATAATAAACAGTATATTTGCGACACGTTCCAAAGTGGTAGATACTTTAAGTATCGCCCTGGTAAAAGACTACAATTCAGAATCGAAATGTTTCTTGAAATGACTTAAGCTGTGTTTGGTGATCAGATCTAAATAGACAGGTACTTCTCAACCTTCCTCTACCCTATCTCTTTCCTCTCCCCACCACCTTGAACCTCACAACATATCCCGATTGGGGATGCTATAGTCTCACTGGCTTTAGGGGGTTGGGAGCAGTTAAGACTCATGTGCGGTATTGACTGTAAAAGAAAAACAACAAAAAATTGAATAAAAGTTATTTTCGCATACCGGCTTTGAACTCCTGACCTCTGAATTCTTAATTTGAATATATGATATTTAATACTTCATTTTTAGCAAGGTGTACATATTTTTTTTAAGTTTGCTGCCGGTATTAATTTAACCAGGAGGGCATAGAGGGTGGGCAGATGGCCAAATACCACCCCAGCACAAGAGACACACCCATACACGCCTATGTAGTAAACACAAAGGTGAGCTGTACACTATACGGGTGTAGTATGGCTTACAGGTGCACCAATCCGCAGTATAGTCCCCAGTCCTCGGGTTCTAATATACTAATGGACTGCACACAGAGAGGAGAATACTTCACCTGGGTTTATGTGCACACACACTGCACGCACACAAGGCTATATAATATCTGACCGGCGACTAAGTAACTACCTACTTACTTGTTTAATTCAATTGTTTTAAATGAATTTCATTTAAGTTAACTTAATTTTACTACAGAGATTACGTTTATCGCTATACGGCATGCAATTATAGATGCATACGTCGTATTTAAAACATCTTACACTCCCATAAAAACCATTTGTCTACCGCAGTCTTTGTTTTATTTTTATTTCTTTAATATTATTATTTTAGTAAAATGCCGACAGAAAACATGAGGTAAACATACATATCACACACACCGTCCGAATGATTTATCTTTAAACCTTAATACGGCCTCCGTGGTCGAGTGGCTTACCACTACGCTCGACTACGACTACAGAGGTCGCGGGTTCAAACCCGGCGTGCGCAAATAATTTGTTTATAATTAATATTTGTCAAAACACATTTAATTTATATAAAAAAAATATATATTATATTTGCGGCACGTTGTGGAAAAAACACCATTAAAAATCGGAACGTTGCTTAAAATGGCTTTAGCCGTCTTTGGTAACCAGATCTGAAAAGCCAGGTACTTTTAAACCTTTATCTTTCCGTCTTCTTCCCTTTCCACTACTTTCAGCCTAACAACATACCCCAATGCCAAAGTTTCACTGGCTTTAGACGGTCGAGAACAGTTGAGACTCTTGTGCGGTATTCACTATAAAAAATAATAACAAAAACTTATTGTATTGAGTCTTTATACAGTGCATACGTATTAATAAAATAACTTTTTTCACAATGGTCATTTAAAAAAAAGAGTTGGCGCAACACTTATTTGTAAATGTATTCATTTTACACGCTCCCAGGCAGTCAGACAAACATTTTCCAACTACAAACAATTTTACGACTCTTTTCATATATGGCAACGAAATTCAGTTTATATTATGTCTTGTTCCACGATAATCTCTCTTTATATCAACAATGAAAAACTGTTTTTGCTTGCAGTAATTGGATTTTTAAAAATTAAACATCAACTGTGTATTTTTTAATGTGTTCAAAATGTTTAGCTTATCTCCTTTTCAAAAATATAGTACACACTTTGAATCAATTTGAAGTTACATGACCATATCCAAATACACAAAAACCGTCATTTTACTTAAGCGATCCCAAAATGTTGCATTGAGATGCAATATTCATTGTAATTTCGGTAAAAAAAAATAGTTTATTGGCTTACACTAGATTGAGGTAAGACAGATTCAGAAAAAATTATAAAAAATGTCAATCTCAAAAGAGTACTACGCATCTATGTAAAGGTTCTTTAGGTTACCTACATATTGTGTAACCTTTACATCTCTATTATTTTTTTTAAATACCTTTACATTTTAATTAACTTCCCTTATACATTGTTCTATTGTATTTTTTCTACTCTCTTTTCCATAACATATTATTTACTTTACTATTTAAGTATATTTAGTGTATTATTCCGATAATTAACTAAATATTTGCACTTGTCACGGGATGATGAGTTTCTTAGAACAGGTATGTCTAGTTAGAAACTAATGTTGACTTGGCCATATTGTATTCATACTTGTATTGCAGCTTACCTCCGACACGTCTCTGTATATTTATTTATAAACTAACAGACTATTATACAATTATAAAAAAATACACAACACGACATGGGAAAAAAGAGAAACAGAGAAAGAACAGAACATACATAATATTAAATGAAGCAATAATGAAAATAGGATAAAATATGCAAAGGAAAGAACATTCAAATCAAATCCAAGGTCAAGTCAAAGTTTTGGTAGATATACCTTACTTGTTTATATTTGTTTTTTTTTAATATTGTTTATTGGTATTAAATTAATTTAGATAAGTGGAAAAACGCGTCAGATTCCCACCCGGACGTCGTGGGTTCAATCAGTCTTCCATAATTACACCAAGCAACATTTTCAGCTTATAATGACGCTCGATAGGAGTTTTAAAATGTTATCTGATTATTCCTAACCGAGGGAATGTTTGTCTCTCTCTTTTTTTTAATAATAAATAAAATTCGAATTTTATTTTTTACTCTTAGTAAAGGTACTGGCATAAGAAGTGATTTGTAAATTAACCATATTTTATGATGGGATGTCAAGGTGTAATTACATAGTCAACAATCAAAAGATCATGTAAAATCTTAACTTAAAAATAGTGCATTAATTCCCCGTGCAGCAGTGAGGCGATAAAATCCCTGGCGCGTTTTTCAGCCGCGTCGCCTCCAATGTGTCCGATGTGTCTGAATTACCATAATGTCCCCGCCACAAAGGCAAGTTTATATGAAAAAGTGTAAAATGTAATTATGGAGTAGAGCCGCAACACGCCTTGAGCGTGCATTGTAAATCGCTGCCATCCATACTGACCCCACGCCAACCTTCGCCCAACCAGCACCTCCCCATTCTATTACACGACGATATTAGATAATGCATGCGCTGTGCATCATATCATTATCTTGTTTGCGAAGGAACAAACTGAACTAACTAACCGTCACCCCGTTTCTCCGCAGGGGTCGGCAAAAAGGATGGACCGCCGTAAGACTCTGTAGATGGTTGAAAGGCCACACAATTCTTCAGAATCAAACAAAAGTTAGAGCATTCGATGCTGATTTTTTTTTCCAAAGTGTCGCTATAGCCCTATTGCCTTTCCAGCGACGATATGACGTGAAAGTGAATAGAAGAAGACGTCGGAGACGTTCGAGGAAGTCATGGCACGATCAAGTGAATAAAATACTTGAATCGGGCCAGCAAGAGTCAGAATAACAGAAGAGTATGTACGAGACGATGTATGAATGTGAATGAAACAAGGGGTGTGTGCCAAGACAGAGTTGTATGGCGGTCCGTCCTCTCTGCCTACCCCTGCGGAAAACGGCGTGATGGTTTGGGTAGTGAAAAGATTTTCAACAAGCTGCCTATTTTTGGATTATTTATTTATTTTATTTTATTTTATTTAAGTATTTATTTATTAACGCCCTGATGGGTTTTTACATAATAATTTAATATAAGTAAGTGCATGAGTACAGAAAATAATGCGGTTTAAAAGGACTACACATGAAATAATACACTAAAAAGAAAAACGTTTTGATAATTGACCGGTCGGTAGCTGAGTGGAGAACGCGTCGGATTCCCACCCGGGCGTCGTGCGTTCAATTCCTCTGCTGGCTAAGTCCTCCATCATTGCACAAGCCACATCTTACGCTTTTTATGATGGCAGTAGGAGTTTTTCAAATATTGTCAGGTTATTCGTAACCCGGGAATGTTTGTTTTACTTTAAAAAAAAAAAAAAATTAACAGCAAAAAAAAATAAAATAATAATAATAATAGTTCCCACACATTAGTGACAAATAAATATTATATTTAATAGTCTTTTAAATTTTCGCAAATTCACACAAAAGATGTCAATATTTGAGGTATATTCATTCCCGAGTGTAGGTATTGTTGTAATAAAGCTCTTTCTTATTTTTTAATGTCGCTTTCCCCGGGTACAATGTTTTTTTTTTTATATGTACGCATTGTGTTTTTCATATTAAAAATAAAATTTAAAAATTCGCAAGAGTGCCGATATATTTTTTTGCCATAAGCACCGTGCTGCAGAATGGCATAAGGTTTTAACAATTTTTCTTTTTTGCTGAATTAAGGTTGGTTTGATAAAGTTCATCGTCAATCCGTCGGGCCACTCGTACAGCGGGGATTCCAGGACGCTTATGCCCGTTCCCGGATTTAGGGGAACGGTGTGGGATCATTAAAAATAACCAGTTCATTTGATCGCTTCATTTTCCTTTATCACGCGGCTTACGCTAAAGCGGGGCCGAAATGTTCGAGAATTTGAAAAGGCTGGTCTCGCGGGCCAGCGGCAGTGCCGTGCGCTAAATTCGATTGGCGGCAGCGTTTTCCAGCATTCCATGGAATATTTTCTACGTGTGAATTACAATCAATTATGATTATTATATTCATGTTCATTTTTATTTATCGCCCATCTGGTTTTTACAAACAGTTAATTGCCTTGATGCTGGACACTGCATGGCTGTTCGAAGCGATGACTTAAACCTTAAACGAACGAAGGATAAGAAAGCACAACATGGCGTAATAACCCATAAATCCTTCACTATAATACTTTCGGCCGTAGGTTTATGTGGTCGAGTGGTTAAGATGCTTGACTACGAATCCTTAGGTTGTGGGTTAAAATCCTGGGGTGCGACAATATATTTTATTTTATTAATATACATTCCACAAATAATTTACATAAAATAATATATTGTTTATTTGCGGCACGTTCCAGAGTGGTAGATACTCTTAGTATGACCCTGATGAAAGACCACCATTCGGAATTGAGATGTTGCTCAAAATGGCTTTAGCCGGGTTTGGTGATCAGATCTGAGTAGCCAGGTACTTTTCAACCTTCCTCTTCTCCATCTCCTTCCCCACCACACTACCTTCAGCCTCATGACATGTCATATATGCTATAGACTCACTGGTTCTAGGCTGCTGGGAGCAGTTGGTACATTGGGTATTCACTGTAAAAAAAACAACATTATAAATGAGGGGCTTAGAAGCGAAGGCAGCAATCTCCAAAAACGGTTCTGTAGCATTGTCAACTTTTGAATGATTATTATGAAGAAATGGAGAATGAAGTGTACAAAAATGTTAGTGCACATTAAACTAGGAACAATTTGAAACAATTATCTCTAAATTTATCAACATATTCACAAAAGAAAAGTGCATTAAACGTTAAATCAACTTTCCAAAAAATAATTTAAAATTATGGGGATTGCTGCCTTTGCTTCTAAGCCCCTCAAATAATGTTTAAAATGCACAGCTGTAAAAAAAATACAGGAAAAAATCATAACAATACAGTGATTGGGTGGGTACATTATAAAAACAGTGGTTTTCAGAACATATATATTTTGGCGGCCTGCATGGTCGAGTGGTAAGACACTCGACCACGAATCCAGAGGTCGCGGGTTCGAACCCGGCATGCGTAATTTTTTTCAAATTTAATTAATATTTGTCGTAACACATTTAATTGAAATAAAATAAAATAAATTATATTTGCGGCACGTTCCAGAGTGGAGATTCTCAAAGTATTGCCCTGGTGAAAAACCACCATTCAGAATTGAAACGTTGCTTGAAATGGCTTTAGTTGTGTTTGCTGACTAGATCTGAAAAGCCAGGTACTTCCCAACCGTTCCATTTCTCATCTCCTTCCCCTCCCCGCTATCTTCTGCCTCACAACATACCCCTATTTAAAAAAAAACGGAAACAGTGCAACACTTTTATACGATTTGATCAGCCGAGTGGTAATATATATTTTGTATGATCCTTAAAATCCACCGAATTAAGAACTATTAGATTTCGTCTTCCGCCGTCAGGACCAGTCCGCCCCTGGGTCGTTAGAACCGAAACATCCAGCGCACGTGACTGATATAATTGGGTGCGCATTCAAAATGCGGCCGGGCCGTGTTGGGTGATGTGTCGCAGTGTAGCCTCCTTTATGATGTGAACACAATCATTTATGTCATTTCTTTCGGCGAAAGGGGTCAAGGTCAAAGGGGTCGGAATGAACAGTTCAAAATTGTGGCCGCTAAAAATATATACGCGGAGTAAGAATATATGGAGAGAGAGCTAATTATTTTTACCCAACCTATACAAATTTTCGGATAAATCACTTTCTCCAGGTTCTTACGTCGTAAACCGTGAAAAAGAAAGAGACAACAAAATTTCCCAAATTATCACACCGCCTTTTAAAGTATTGTAAGAGTGTTCTTCGTGTCCCACGTCTCCGTTTACTCCGCCTACAAGTTTTGATATTATAACATAACTTGACATAACTCGACGGTTTTTCAGGTTATATGCTATATTTTTGTTTACAACAGTACTGTGAAAAAGTGTTTATACGAATAAACAAAAGATTATGTTGACATATGCTATGAATGGATGTAAAAATTCTCTAGCCCTAGTCTTAGCCACGCCCAGGTCTAGCCGAGTCTGGGAAATCTCATCAAAACTGACTACGGCAGCGCTCTCTCTTATATATTATTGCTCTGAGAATAAACAGTTCTGATGAATTTTGTTTCAACTGCATTCTTCTCGATTCCTTTCCCCATTAAAATCCTCAATCCTCAATATCGAACCTATATTGATCGTATTGAAAATGTTCAAAAGAAGTTCATTAAACACCTATCGTATCGTTTTAGTTATTATCGGTTTAATCCCATTGCTCAATATAAACGTAGAAAAATCTTGGATGCTTTGTTCCTATACAAAGTTGTGAACTGTCTTGTTGATTCATCATATCTCCTAGAAAGGATTGCATTTCGTTGGCCTGAACGCAATACAAGATCAAACGATCTGTTTAAAATACCTCACTTTAAGACTAAAAGCGCACAAAACTCGTTGATAGGACGAATCTGTAAAACTCATAATACCCTGCGAGATGTAGACATTTTCAACCATAATTTGAAATCCTATAAAATGAAACATACTGAAGTGTTACTTTAAATGATACTAATTCTACTGTTATCTATCTACTGTACTTAATTTAACATGTTATGCTTATACCTAAATCTTCACTTGTTAATATAACCTAAATGTACTTATTAATGGAACTTGATTGGTCGAAAATATGTATAATTGTAACTATATTTAAACTTATATGACTGTTTCCTAAATAAAGAAAAAAAAAAAAAAAAAAAAAATAAAATTAAAATTACTAAGGGTCGTGAAACACCCTCCATTGCGATGGTGGACCAGGTTCCTTACGGTCCTACGCTGCACGGAGAGCCGCGGAAACTGACCCTCTGGTCGCCAAAGATTTCCAGCTTTGCACTTCCAGCGGCAACGGCATGCTACACCTAAAATGCAAAAAATATTATTCAACTCCGTTCGGTCGCATTAACTGTGAGCATTATACCTTGTTAAGAATGATGTGTGCGTATTTATCCTCTCCGCTAGCGACTAGCTGCGGCGGGGATCGGTTTTATGTTAGTACCTACGTAATCGATTTTCATATGTTTATTTCCGTGAAATGGCCATTTATTGTTAGGGCCAACATGTTCATGACCCAATAAACGTATAAAATAAACCCTTTTCCGCCAATTTCACGGCTTGGCGGCCCTGCGGGAGGGGCGGGAAAGAAGTATCTCAACCATAATAATGTACAGTTGTCTGTCTATCGCCCTCCCCCCCCGCCCGCTCGGCTGCTTCGGCGGGGTGGCGAGGGGAGCCGGGAGGACGGCGACCGCAAAGTTCGCCGCTTTGATAGCCGGTGACAAATTTAATTTGGGTGACGTCTGGCCCTTTGTCTTGATTGGCGGGAGTTACGCCCGGAGTGAGTTATGGAGCCCTGCGCCCGTGGTGACTTATTCCTGTATCGGATGTGTCTGCAGCGGGTGGTGTGTTTCCACCCCCTCCCCCCCCCACTGTGTGCCGACCGTGGCGCTGTTGGCCGACCAAATTGAATGAGTGGGAAAACAAAGTTCGGCGCTTTGTCTTTGGGTGAAATTTGAATAAGTGCATTGTCCGCCGAGAGTTCGCGCCTCCGAGGGAAGCCGCAAAGGAGAGTGACCGGCTCTCTACTCCTCGCCGGGGAGTTCTGGATGTCCAACTTTCCTAGCTTATTCTAGCGCACTTACTAGCACGGTGCTATTCGTTATGTTTACCACTTCTCAGTACCAACAACTTCTTTGGATGTAGACAATATCTAATGACAAGGCTGATACCTTTTTTGTTAAATGTGTAAACACCGAAAAATGTTTTCGTTTATACTCGTATATATCGTATAGTAGAAATTTTGAACTGTGTAGGTAACATTTCTCCCTTTTCCTGTGACAACTGTGATTAGAGGTGCATAAATGAGGAGATAATCTTTTCTACCCGGTGAGCGTTGAACGGGCTGCCTTTTGCTACTGTAGGGGTTATCGTTTATGTAAAAAAAAAAAAAACAAACAAACAAACAAACAAACCAACAAACAAAACCCGAGATCTTTATTACAGTCTGAATCGTATACCTTTTGCCTGTAAATATACTAAATTAATGCGTTTTCGAGATGTACTATGCGGGAAAAGATTAAAAACTCCGGAAATATCCCCAAATCATCAAAACAATAGAAAATAAGATTTATTAACTTTAAGAATGGGCATATTAAGGGAATGTATCTGTTTAATTTAGTACAGTTGTTATCATCTGGTAGAACTAAACTAATAGTTAGACCTGTTACTTAGTATTTTTTTTTTTCTTTTACAATATTTTGAACCTGTTATTTATTGAATATTATTAAATATTTTTGTATCTGCTATTCAATACTCTTTTTTATTTATTCTTTTTTTTTAAATGTTAACATGTACGTAAAAGCCTGTAACGGGTGTAAATAAATAAGTAAAAATAAATAAATAAATAAAACTCATCGGTGAAAGATTTTTTCCTCATCAACTTTAAATGCAACTGATCAATAGACGTGTTTAATCAATGTTTTTTCTTTATCGAAGGAAGCAATCACTTTGTAGCTTGACATTATAGTTTAAATAAAAAATATTTTTGTTTTAAGCCACTTTATTTATACACATATAACAATTCGACCGGTTTCGGTTAAACTTAACCTTCTTCAGGAACGTATATATATAAACTAAGATTAAAATATAGAGTTATACAGTAGACAAAGAAATTAGTGAAAGAGACAAAACATTAGTATAAACAGGACAAAGCATCAGAGAGGGGGTGGTAATGGAGTAGGTAGAGAGGTAGGGGGATGGGAAGAGGAGAAGGGGAACATTCTTAAAATCGGACTTTTAGTTAATTCTAATTGTTTGTTTAAAATTTGGCAATTATTATTATTATTTGATTTTGATATTTCTAATGCTTCTAGATTATTAAGGCGCAAACCTATTCCATTTTTATGTATTATTTGTACACCTGTATTTTTATTAAAAGTATGGTTAGTTTTAATTAAATGTTCGGCAAATTCGGAAAAACCTATACTTGTTAAACATCTAATGTGTTCTTTGACTCTAATGTTTACATTTCTCGCGGTTTTACCTATGTAAATTGCCGGGCAATCGTTACAGTTAAGTTTATATATGCCAGAATGGCTTAAAGAATCTTCTTTATCTTTAGAATTGCTTAAAAGTTTTCCTAAATTATTGTTGGTGTAAAAAGCTGGTCTTATTTCTGATGGGAGTTTAGATGTGCAAAGGGTAGAGAAATCACTTATATACAAAATTTTGCGCCATTTAGGAGTTAAGTTTATATTATTATTAGATGGTAGATCATTATATATAAATTTATTTGTTGCAATTCGGCGAAGTTTTTTTGATAAAATTTTATCAATTATATTATGGTCGAATCCGTTATTATTAGCTATTAGTTTGATTGTAGAAAGTTCATTGGCGAAATTGTTATTAGATTATATTTCAAATACAGAATTATTTATGCTGAAATAAATTATTGGTAGGTACGGATTGGAAAAATAATATTTTTATGATAATTTTAACTAACAAAATTGTAAAGTGTACACTCGGTCGTATGTACACAAAAAAGCAAATTATAAAACATTGTTATGTTAAATCGTAACAGTACACCCAAGAGAATTCATATCTCGTATACAAACGTGTGCATGCCAGAACTTAAAAACTTCCATGTAATGAAAATGAATAATTTAAAAATTCATTATTTAGTACTTAACTAGCAAAGTTGTGTAAGAGTTTTAATTCATGAAAAACGCGTGGATTGTTAGAAAGATTCGCGTAAGAAGACTCCCTACTTACGTGAGCACATTTGCGCTGCGTGCATTAACCTAACCTAACCTAACCTCCCATCACACAGCCAACGAAACAACTGACATTCAACTTTCCCCTAACTTCATCATTAAAAGGATTTTAAAAACAAATATTTGTTTACGCGCTAACCGCCCATGCAGCCAACGGGACAATTTTCTTTTCGGTTTCCCCTCGAGGGGATTTCAAAAAACAAACTGTTTTCCTACTAACCGCCTATCACAGCCGAAGCGACATCTCCCTTCTCGATTTTCACTCGAGATGATTACTAACAGGATTTTTAAAACTCACTGTTTACACACTTACCGCCCACCACCGCAAACGGGACAACTTTCTTTTCAATTTTTCCCCAGGAAGGTTCTTAACAAGCGATATGAAAAAAAATCAAGCGTATTTTCTTGAGACTTTATTTTATCAACAAGTTGTTTTATCTTCCAGTTTTGATTCTATTTGAGCACTGCCTTTTTTTGCACGTATTAAATATTTATAATTTGATTAATTAAACAAAGAAATTGGCGTATCATTAAAAAATCAGTTTTTTGGACAAAGACAATTCTCATTTACATCAGATTCCGAATTCTAGTATAGAAGCTCATTGGAGTAATCTTAATGCTGCCTGGATGGACTCCCTCTTGATGGCCTTCTGTAGACATGAGACCTAATATCCTCCATTGTCAATTTTTGTATTTTTCTTTATTTTTTTCTCATTATTATTATTTATTTTTGTATAGTGAATACCGCACAAGAGTCCCAACTGCTCCCAACCGTCTAGAGCCAGTGAGACTTTGGCATGTCTAATTGAGGTATGTTGTAAGGCTGAAGGTAGTAGGGAGTGGAAGGAAATGGAAAAGAAAAAGGTTGGGAAGTACCTGGCTATTCAGATCTGGTCACCAAACACGGCCAGAAGCCATTTCAAGCAACCTTTCGATTGTGAATGGTGGTTTTCACCAGGGCGATACTTAGAGTATCTACCACTCTGGAACGTGCCGCAAATATAGTTTTTTTTTAGTATGAATTAAATGTGTTATGACCCATATTTATTAAATAAAAGTTATTGGTGCACACCGGGTTTGAACTCGCGACCCTTTGCATTCGTAGTCGAGCGTCGTACCACTCGACTATGGAGGCTTTATGATTTAATGCATTTTCTTTGTCTTTATTATTGTGTGTATTACAACATTAATTTTATTTTATGTATTATTATCAATTATGGAATGTATTGCATTGCACTACTCCTGCATACCTTTTGTATTAAAACTATTATTATTATTGCATTCACGTTACGTTCACGTAACTAAACCCCACGTGTCTAAAAAAGTGATATTTTTAATCAATGATTTGTTCATGGCTTTAAATCGAGAGGCGTATCGCATGACCATTTAGACAAATAAATTGAAAAAGTATCCCGGCTAACTTGAAGCCGGAGGATACAAAAACAAATAAGTAACATTAGTCCATTCCGGTCAGCGCGCTGGCGCTGGTCTCACGGACACCGGACCCAGACCCAGGCCCCGGTCTTCCTGGACCCACATGTCCCCCCGGTTTTAAACTACTTACTAATGACAGTAGCGGCGCAACCCGCCCATAAAACTACTGGAACAGGTACTTTAAGGTTTAGCTCCTTGTTTGTTCCGGTTCCAGGGAGCTCAACACAGCCTTCTGCTTCCTTACTTCCGCCGGAAGCAGAGACCTGGATCCGTGTGTTTATTTTTCGGGATTGCCCGCCGCGCGTTTATCAATTATGGAGAGAAGTGATGTGTTAAATCTGATCTTAAATTCTACCGCTGGACGAGAATGAACCAAACAAAACGAACGCACCACACCAAAAGCCCTGCGACGGGATTAGCCGGTGCGTTTGCAAGTCGCCTTTCTATGAAGTGTTCCCCATGATTAAATAACTGACAGGTCCGAGGATGACGCACGAGGGTGGGAGGGTGTTTGGGCGAGTGGTGAGGAAGGAAGGGCGGAAGGGCGGAATGGAGCGAGAGAGGAAGGGCGGAAAGGCCGCGGTTCTACAGAAGTCATGATTTGTTAGCCAGCATGGATGGGTTATGTAAACACTGTGGCCACTTGCACGGCGAACACGGATACTCTGCGTAATTCGGCGTGTTTAATAACTTACTGCCAAGCGGAATATCAAATATAGCCGAGTGATGTGGAGAGGACCCTTACATTAATTAGATTGTGATATTATTATCCGCAATGTATGCTCGGCACTCAGTGAGAAAGTCACTTACAAATTGACCCATCCATTATACATACACATTATGTGGAGCAACCATACGGGCCGTATCTCTATGTAGGCAGGTAGAGAGGATTAGTTAAGCCGCCTAATTAACGGTTCACATAAACAACTGACACTTCTTGCACGTGCAATCACGTAGGTTATACTTTCCTAGAAGGCTTGGCTACTCTTTGGTTTAAAGCCTGTAGTATTTAGCTTATTAGACCTACATTCATACATTCTGCTAGATTAGACATGTCATGGGGGAAGAAGCGATGGACGTGTTTCTCTACCCTAGATTGTAATTTTAGATTTAATTGACACATTGTGGTCTTCAAAATTTTTGTTCTATCCCACTCCAAACTGCGTTAATATTTATGCTCGCTGATTCAAAAGACCGTTTGTCACACTAATGAATAATGCATTATTATAGTGCCTTCATTTCAGTTTATTCAACTCTCAGCGTGCTCAAATTATATCAGTATACGGAGTTTACAGCCAATATATATTTAATTTTGCGATTCGTCGGCGACTCTGAGAATTAAGACTTTTGACTTTTAAAAATATTATTGTTAATGAATCAGCTTTGACCAAAACTAACCGAAGCCTGAACATAATTTGAGCAATGTGTAACTTTATCCTTATGCTCAACGGTTTGATTGAAAGGCTTTTTTTAAAACTTTGTTGAGAGTAGTCGAATGTGTGAGTGAAAGGCTTTCCTCTAATTCTTGAAAGTTCATATTTATCATCTTCGAAAAACTTTAAAACTAATGTCAGGCAAATACCTGCGTAATTTGATAATTACTAGGTATTATATTTTTCCCAAACTAACCCAAGAAAGTTGAGTCTGGTAAGTAACATCGAGTGGTGCTTTCGTCGAATGTTCGAACGGTTCGAAGTTCGGTATTGGATAGCTACAAAATTTCCAACAGTAATTTGTTTAGTTTCAAAGTAAAACAAGAAACAAACCGTGACAAGATAAATCGGTAAGGACGCGTTAATATTCAACGGTACTTATAGTTAAGCAGTAAACACCGTTAAATAATAATGGAATGTTAATATTAGACGCTCTTACAAATTCTCCGTGAAAATTTTACGCAAAGTGTTGAAACGCCTCATAAAAACCGGCGATTGTTACCAGTACTCCACTTACACGCATTAATACTCCTCGCTCACCTGCTGTTCCCTTCACCTGGCTGCTCTCCTGGTAGGCGGCTCTGCTCTCTCTAGCTGCTAGCTACTAGCTGCTAGCCGAGTGAATACAATATTCATGCAGCCTCAGCCACATTACGTACAAGCGATTTGCACAACAGCTAAATAACGCCCGCATGAAATGCTATTGCTGGTGCCATGTAACATGTATGTAAAAAATATATATATTTGCCAACTAAACTTTGGCTCGTTAGTGAATAATGTTTGTAAAGTAAATATGAATGATTGATAGTAAATAATAATACCAAAGCACCGTAATCTAACTATCGAATGCTATTTTTAGAACCGCCCTTTTAGGAAAACAAAATCATTATCTGAATTATGAACTATCCTCAAATCATCCTCCAACATCGAAGTATCAATAAACATTCACTTGAGATAAACCCAAATCGATATAACGCCACAATAGTGTTAATATAAACAAGCGCGGTAAATGCCAACTAGACAAGGCGATCTATATGGACGCTCTATAGGGTTCCCATCAAACATGCGCGCGTGATTCAAAACTCTGACCGAGGCTGTTCCCGGACTCTCGATTTTATTATATTATAAGATAACCAATTAAGTAGTTGATAGAGATTCTCAGGGATGTTGATCCACAACTGAATATTCTTACTTTTAAAACAAATTTCACCCGAATACGGCACACATGTGCTCGGAAAACGAAGTCGAAACTTGAAAATGACTTAAGTCAGTACCCGCGTGGTGCGAACGATTCGTTTAAAGCATAACTTTAAATCTTAACCACCAAATTACGTCGGGGAACTGATAATCACTGTTCAGGTTAATTCACGTCAAATTGCTTAGGTCATTCGCTGGCATCAATAATTTAATTTGCGTGCATAGTTCCCTGCACCCTCGTCAAGCGCCATATTATAGTGGCGTCTAGAAGGCTCCAGTGGCATGTAGTGGCACCTGGTGATCATCTACGTCACCCCCTGCCTACCTCGCCCGTCTCCAGCGCAGCCTCCGCCACTTCCTGGGAAACGGAAGCTGTCTCGTGTCACTTAGGAATCTCCCGAATACGGCGACTAGTTAAATCACGCAGCTTACGTGTTGATGAAGGCTTCCGAAGGTACCAGTAAATAATCCTGTCAAAATCAGATATTACATTATATCAGGAAGATTACCGTAATATTGTAGTAAAGTATTTGTTATTCAACATGTCCTACTCAATTTAGAACCGATTCTAAGTGTGTAGACATTTTTTTTTTTTTTTACAATAACTCCACACAGGAGGCCTTGAGGAAAACAATTTCCCTCAGGGCCTATGTCATCTTTGGGGATGCTGTGTGGAGGGTTTTTTCGAGGAAAGGAAGGAGTGAACTTGGGTCTTGAAGAGGCCCATGTTGAAGGAGGGAGGAAACACAGAGGCCGGCAAATCGTTCCATAGCCAAGCTGTTGAACATAAGAACGAGTCGTAAAAGCGACCCGTTCTCATGTATTGAATGTCAACCGTGTACAAATGTTGGGCGTGCGTTTGGCGAGTTTCCCGGCTATGCATCGGTGCCGAAGGGATCAATGACGCAAGTTCCTCGGAGCATCTTCCATTGAAATACCTGTAGAACAAGGACAGCATTCCCACCTGACGTCTGTGCTCCAAGGTTTGCATCTTCAATTATGTGATTGTTTATTGGTTCAAATATTTAGCATTGAGTTGGTTGGTTACTAGTTTGATTGACATCGCGGTATGTCATAAAAGCCGTTGACAAGCAAATATTGAATTTAGTCTACAACTGGTTTTTTCAAGCGTCTTAAGATTGCTCTGATTCTGAGACATTTCGAGATTTCTTACCGTTGTAAAACGAAGGACAGTCATTTCAATAAAATGCCTGGATTTTTAGTTAGTAATGTATATTTCGGCAATAATTTACCTATCTTATTATTAGTAGAGAAAGCATGTTTAATATGGGCAGGCAAATGTTCAGTACTCATTTTAAAAAAAACTCTTCATACGTGTACATGGTTCTTCTACATCAAAGGGGATTTTTTTATTAAATAACATCAGCTTTAGATGTCTCAAATAAAAAATGTTTTCGTGGAAGTACAAATAAAGTGGTTTTAAACGAATTAATGTGTTTCGTAATCATGGCATTCCACAAAGTAAATGCTTTTTGCGAACTAGATTTTTTTTTTTTTTTTAATATTTCACAAATTTAATGCTCCATTATGATATTAATTAAAGAAACGAAAAAGAATTATTTTTTGCATATATAATTGAAGTAAAATAATAGAGCAGATATTTTTTAATCCATCTTATCCCAGATTGAAAGACACTATCCTTATAGTCTTAATAAAAAACTACAATTTAGGGTCGAAACGTTGCTATAAATGGTGTAAGCTATGTTTAATTACCAGATCCGAGAAGCCTTGAGGTGCTTTTTCCAAAAATGGCACTATCCGAATCATCAAAATATTATTAATTTTAATTATCAAACTTAGCCACCATAGAGCCGTAATTTCATGTAAGCCGTGCTTAAATGCACAATTATGCTCTTCCCAAAGCAACCTGTAAATAAGTTAGAGAATCCAATTACCCAGAAGTTTGATAAACTGTCAACTGAGTGAAAAATCTGACGATAACATAATTCTACATTTGAACTTCGTAGATATTAGTCTAAAAATAGTTAAAATATGTAAACTGGGATTTAAAGATTCGTTTATAAAAGAATGGGTAGTTGAAATATAAAATTATATCGTTATTATACAGAAACACTGGGTCAAAATACTAAAAACAATAAACCGTTTTTAAATCTGTGATTATATATTTTAATTAGTGTAATAAACCTTGTTTTCTTAGTGAAAGCGATATTAATTAGTTTTTAATAGGCTTATGTTAATAATGCATTTAAAAGCTTTGATTTTGACGTATTTTTTGTCATAGAATGCCGCAGACGAAGGTAGTGCAATGGGGAATGGAAACGTAATCACATAAGCTAAGCAAACGTTGGGTACAGGCAAATAGACGTTGTTTAACATTTTCACTTATCTTATCCAAAACGGCTGGCAAAATATTGGAAACAACAGCCGTCAATAACCGGGAAAATTCCAACCACAGTGACAGAAAGTGGTACTTACTGAAACCATTCCTCAAAACTGGAAGCCGTAGTTGAACTGATTTCGGGTAGTTTAAAAAAAAACATTTACGTAAATCACAAAAATGTATTATGCCTAGTACTAGAGTACGAATAGTATCAATTAGGATCAAAAATTGGATTAACATATTATTTAATTTGCTTTCAAGACGCTGGGGCATTATAATTATTTCCGTATTAATAGATCAAACGCCCATCCGCTTTTGGAGGCTTCTCCTCCGCCGGTTCGAGGGGTTTTCTATTAGTTACCTGATGAATATGGAATCATTATTTGGTCCAATACACACCAATGGACCCTGTTAGATCACATATCTTTGGAAAATACAGCACTCTGATGACGGAAAACAAAAACGAAGCTTTTTAAAAATGCAAGCTTATTTCTTTGATGGCACATTGTAAGTTCAATATATTGATACATACTTCTACGTAATCTTGTATGTATGTCCACTTATTTATTCTTTCACCTTACATGTCAATCACTTTGGATACCTTTTGAACGAGAAAATATACGTTTGCCGAAGAAGACCGAGAAACAATGTTGCAAATCTCTCTATGTGTTTTTTTTTTACTACGATTTTGTCGAATCAAAATTCTCATACGTTATTGTTTTCATTTCAGCTTGGCGACTTATCGAATGCTGAGCTAAGAATATTAACGGACCAGCTGGAGAAGATACGATATGGAGGTAAGATATTTTATTGACGTTTCAACGTTTCACCAAAAGTATGTGTTGGATCCGAAGCTGCGATAAGACACCGAATGTGTTTTCAGCTTCAGATGAATTTTGAAAATAGTGGACTGTAAAACGGAAAACTACTACTACTTTATGGAAGTGTCTAATTATGAATGTGTAGTGATTATAGAATGAAGGAAAGGAAGGAAACCAATTCACTCACCGATGAAGTTGATGTTTAAGTTCTTAAACATTCTTAGACATAGTATTATTAATAAACACCACAAAATCACATCTTATTTGAAGAACAACAACAAAACAAATGACCGAACGAGACACCGACGAAAGCACACGTTTTTTTACATAACTCTCTTCTGTTTCTTGATTGTCACTTGTTTTTAAACTCGGTGTTGTTAAATACGGAAATCGAATATAGTGAACCGGTTGGATAACGTAAAAACTAGATGAAAAACAAGAAGGTAAGAACCTAACAAATTATATCTTTGAAATCCAACAGTATGATCACATTTATGTAGACATATTTCAACATAAATGTTGAGTTAACATAAGTTTTTCATGTTTCTCTACCTTACTAAATGGTCGCATTCCTTTTATTGAAAATCTTCTCTTTACAAAAGTACGCAATAGTCGATTAATTTTCAAGCTTAATTTTGAAAACAGTAATATTTATCACTCAACGACACTTAAAGAAGCCGAGAATACTGTAACTATTTTGCACGAAGATCCAAGAACGCTCATTGTATATCTACGACACAGTAGTGCCTGAACGCTGTCTGCGTTTACAGTATTTCATCTGAACTCTGTAAATGCAATGCTCAATTAAATTTTGAGCCAGATTTAACAGACTAAACCGTGATAACCTTACCTTAGTCAACACAACTGAACCCCAGACAATTTTCAAATTCTACATGCAGAGATTGACTTAAAGGTAAGCTAACGATGTGTAATCAGACCTTGGACCATCAATGCATCCGAGATTTGGTATAAATAAACATCAACCACAACAAGAAAGTCGACATTTTGAATGGCGTCCCAATCGCCATGATGCTACAAAGAAATGAAAGTTTAATCCAACTGTGCATTGATATAACTTAGTTGATAGCGCAGTTTAGATAGGCCTCCGTAGTCGAGTGTTAAGACGCTCAACTATGAATTGAGATTTTTGCGTATCAATAAGTGTCATAACACATTTAATCAATATGAAATTTTACCAAAGAATATTTGCGTCACGTTCCAGAGTAATATATACTTTAAGTCTCGCTCGGCGAAATACCACCATTCAGAATTGAAATGTTGCTTGAAAAGACTTTAGCTGTGTTTGGTGGCCAGATCTGAATAGTGTTAAGCCACGCTAAAAGTACGCCTCTTTTAAAGAGGCACAAAATATAAAATGACGGGTTCGTGAGTCCCAAGGATTCACTTACCTTTTTAAATGCCCACCCGGTTAAGTTCAGTCGATAGAACGAATCTTTCTCCGTGTTTGAAATTCGTTTATTTTGGTTTAGAGAGGACCTTCTTCTTCTTCGTTAAAAATGGGGGTTACAAAAAGGACCCATACTTGCAGGGTTTTAGGAATTTTAACAATAATACACTCTAAATGCTCTCTCGGATTATATTTGAGAATATTGATTCTACGCCCAGGAAAAGCTTGATTAACTTGGTGGATAACGTTAGAATTGGGTACTCATAGAGACAAACTATTATACTAAATTGTTCAATTATCACCGATACTGGAAAATGCGTGGATCCTGCGCGCTGAGAATCCTTCTGTCCAGTCTGATAGCCGAGAAACCTCGCTAGTTCTTTCCTCGATGGCAGCTGCCGGGGATTGTCGAGACTCGGATTATCCATCGCAATATTTAATTCAATTTGCTATTTCACCATAGGCGGTAAATACTGTATTGACTCTAAAAACGTTAACTTGAATCTTTGAAGGTCTAAACTAGAATCTTTGAAGGTCTACACTTGAATGTCTCTAAACTTGAATCTTTGAAGGTCTACGCTTGAATGTCTAAACTTGAATCTTTAAAGGTCTACACTTGAATGTCTAAACTTGAATCTTTGAAGGTCTCCACTTGAATGATCCTCGTGGCCGTTTCAGCCCGGGTCCGTTCCTCGTTTGGCCCCCACTTTTTGACTTTTCAGTGGGGCAAACAGACAAAACATTACACCATAATAAATAGATTTTTAACTAGCGGGAAAATTCAAAATCGCACTGGATCGAATTTATCGTGCTTCATAACAATAGCCAGATACTTCCCACCCATCCTCTTTCCCATTTCCTTACCTTCCTCATTGCCTTCAGCCTCACAAAATACGATTGGGGATGCCATAGTCTCACTAGCTCTAGACGGTTGAGAGCACTTGGGACTCTTGTGCGGTATTAACTATATGTATTTATATATTTTTAAAAGTTAACATATCCTTAGTACCTTCATCGAAGAAGGCTACTGCCACCAAGACACTGTTCGACTTTAATGTGGCGGACTAAACTTCCCCTTGAGCAATTCATGGAAACTACCAGATTAAGTCAAGGGACAAGGAACAAGACTGCCGTGGTGTTCTATAGCAAGAACTGCCTAATACTTTTGTAACAAGCTGCGGAATTTTCACTAATTTTCATCATCGTTATGCAGTATGTTCCCATATTATTCATACGACTTTCCTAGAACTGGAAATTAAATTTAAGACAGCCTTAATAAAAGGAGACAGTAAATATTTATAAATTGTTCAATCATCACACCCTTGATGAAGTGTGCCCTTCTGAAAAGTAAACAGCTGAGGTTGCCTAAATACAATAAATTTTATGTATTTAAAAGCGTCTGGAGCGCCATTTTTTCTATTTATTTTTATTAATTACAATATAACATTTTGAAAAACAGATATGTTGAAAAACACATATGTTAAAAAACAATAATATTTTATTCACAGTCCTCCTCACTAGGGATTCCTGTTCCGAGGGGGACTGTAGGTTGCTGCGTTGGTGTCACTGGTTCTACGATTACTTCATAATCTTTATAATTTCCTCGTCTTCATGGTTATTGATCCACATTTTTTTGTTGCTTTTGAACATTTGCATCTCGGTGACATCTCTAATATTTTTTGCTAGAGCGTTATATAGTTTGGCAGCATGAAATTAAAAAATTGAATACCGCACAAGAGTCCCAACTGCTCCCAACCGTCTAGAGCCAGTGAGACTATGGTCTCCCCAATTAGAGTATGTTGTAAGACTGAAGGTAATAGTTAAGGGAAGAGGAAGGTTTGGAAGTACCTCGCTATTCAGATCTGGTCACCAAACATGCCTAAAGCCATTTCAAGCAGCGTTTAATTTCTTAATGGTGGTCTTTCACCAGTGATATACTTAGAGCATCTACCACTCTGAAAAGTACTGCAAATATACTATATATTATTTTATATGAATTAAATGTGTTATGACACATATTAGTTGAATAAAATTTATTATCTCACGCCGGGCTTGAACCCGCGACCTCTGGATTCGTAGTCGAAAGTCTTACCACTCGGCCACGCAGGCCGTCACATAATTAGCCATACCTAGACCATTATACAAATAACATATCTACCTTGATCAAATACAGGTACCTACTTCATTTTAAAATAACATTTTTTTACACAAAACAAAAGTTTTTATTTTTTGTTAAATGCCAGCGAGAGCTAATCTTCAATCGTTAATTCGTGGTAGAACTCCATTATATTGATTTAATAATACTAAATTTTCAACTTTTTTCTTATATTTTTTTATTCAAGACCCGGCCGGTTTCACTTTATAACGGGAATCTTCAGACTGGTTCAATTTAAGTCGTTCTATGGTATATATACTATTAACGTCTGGAATGGACGTTAAAAGTATATGATAGGGTTTTGTTTTATTGCTGACAGAGGTGGCTAGCCTAAGTCGCAGATGCTTACCATGAATTAGACTCGGACATTAATCGTTATATATCATAGTGTTGTACTAAAATTTAACCAATCTTAATATGCTCGTCATAACGTGAAACCGGTTAGGTCTTAAATAAATAAAATAGTGGAATAAAGTTAAAAATTTGGTATTATTAAATCTCATCGTAATTTTTTTAGCGAATATAATCTTATGATTTCAATCAAACTTTTTCATAAAAGGAATTATTTTCAACTTAATTAAATTTGTGGCGATAAACAAACTTTGGGATTTTACACGCTTTTAATAACGAGTATTTATGATTGCACAATGCCGCGTTGGTTGCGCTTCAGACAAATGACCAACTAATAGTTTATTTGGTTTTTGTATGCCCACCCGCTCCATTGTGTGTTTACGGCAAAAACTATCCCCAGCGGGCGGCATTAATGGCAAATTGATTTTTAAAATAGCCCTCGCCATTGTGTTCTGCGATTGATTCAGAATTCGAGCTAGTATAACTATGAATAGGTCAGCCTGTAGCGCTCTACAGCCAGCGAAGGTAGTGCCTAAACCATAGATTCTCAACCTTCTTTTGCCCACCTCCCACTTTGAGAATATATTTTTTTAAAGATCCCCTATTTTTTTTTTACTTACCATCTATCGCGAATCTGAAACAGCTATTGCCACGATTATATTTAAACTAGCGTTGGGTAAAACTTCAATGTTTTGTGAATGCTTCACAAACTAATAATAATAAAACTAAACTCTTTAAAATGAACCCTTCGCAGTGAACACTTCAATTGAAGTCGAACTCGCTAAAGAAAGATTTGAATTTAGAGATGGTCGAAATCAGAATTGGGTGTGTTGCGGTTCCAGTTACCGGTGACCACCGAGGAACCTGTTATTTATCCAGTTCTTTTCTTATTTAATTTTACTGAGAAGTATTTTTTCCAACGCACCCTAATTTTCTCTGGGTTTTCAAAAAGTATCAAACGCCCACAAGGGGGCGTTATCGCCCACGTTGAGAACTTATGGCCTAAACAAAACTAAAAAAGGACACTTTGGTTTCTTTCGTTCTTGTTAAGCTTGAATACTGCCTACGTACATTGTTAGCTTATTCTACGTAAAAGTGTGTGAATCAATTGAGACATCAAGTTTGAAAATGTCTTAAATGGACACTGTATTTTCTATTTGGCTAAAGGGGGAGGAAGATTTTCACAAACAATTCATGTAGAGACCATTCTGTGTTGTGTGTAAAACCCTTATGCAATTATATTAATGCTGCTATTTGTTTTTTTTTTTTTAATGTTATTTCAATAACCAAGTAGGTACCTGTATTTGATGAAGGCAGGGATGTAATTTGTTTAACGGGCTAAGTATTTGACAGACTGCGTGGTCGAGTGTTAAGACGCTCGACTACGAATCCAGAGGTCGCGGGTCCAAACCCGGCGTGCGCAAATAAATCTCAATTTGTTAATGTGTGTCATAACACATTTAATTCATATTAAATAATATATAGTAAATATGCGGCACGTTTCAGAGTGACAGATACTGAGTATCGCCCCGGTGAAAGACCACCATTCAGAATTGAAACGTTGCTTGAAATGGTTTTAGCCGTGTTTGGTGACCAGATTTGAATAGCCAGGTACTTCCCGACCTTCCTCTTTTACATCTCCTTCCCTTCCCCACTGCCTTCAGCCTAACAACATACGATTGGGGATGCCATAGTCTCACTGGCTCTATACGGTTGAGAGCACTTCGGACTTTTGTGCGGTATTATCTATATATATATATTTTTTTTTTTAAGTTTACATATCCTTAGTACCTTCGTCGAAGAAGGCTACTGCTACCAAGACACTGTTTGACCTTAATTGTGGCGGACTAAACTTCCCCTTGAGCAATTCTTGGAAACCACCAGAGTAAGTAAGCCAGTCAGTCAACATGCCCCAATTGGGGATGCCATAGTCTCACTGACTAGACGGTTGGAAGCAGTTGGGACTCTTACGCGGTATTCACTATAAAAAATAGACTTAATTCGGAAGATACGGTACCGTTTATTGAGATGCGGTAGTTGTCCTCACCGTTTACCCTAAGATTCGTGATTTAAACATTCGATAGTACAAAGTTTATTCATTATGTCGATAATCATTGAAGCTGACTGTGTATAATATGATGTACCTACTGGTTAACAGGTACTATGGTCACCAGAGAGTGTGTAGTTTCAACACAGATTGCTTTTAGCTATTTTGGCAATTGTTGTATGAACAAAGGACGTTGTGGTGGGTACTTTGGTTAGTTTCCTAATAAATTTAATAAAATGAGCAAATACCTTTGTATATGATCACTAATTTTATTTTAATTGTTAAGGTCAACCGGTTTCGTTTAGTCTATGCATCATCGATGTACAAAATTAAACCAATCATAAAAATGACAAAAAAAATTGTAAACTTCTAATTAATTCTCAGGATAAAGATGACAATCTTAGTCACTCGGGAATTTATAAATTGCATAGTGTGCGGTTACATTTACATACCGATAGAGAACACAATATAAAATAGAAATAAGAGAACATTGAGAAAACAATAGAATAACACTTAAATTAAAACAAAGGAACAGAGAGAAAGAGATAGATAATATGAAATGAAAGAGGCAAAACGTAAACCGAGAATGTGAAAAATTATGTGTATACAGGAAATGTACCTAATATTGGACTGCTGGAAAAATTTAACTTATATATAAGAATATGGCTATAAATTTTGATGGCTTTCTTTGTTTCTAGTGATTTTCAATTATTTGATTTGTTGCTAGGACCATTTTTGTGATTTCCTCATAAATTGTTGATACGTAACGCACTTCTCTCTAGTTTGTGAAATGTTCAAATGAAGAATAATATAATTTTCTCTGTGTGATTTCTCGTTGTGATGCAAAATTTTAAAAGCTTTTCCCTTTGAAATAATTTGTACTTTTCCAAGGCACGCGGTAAACAATGGGATTATTTTCAATTTGTACATAATACCATTGCGGTTTTATTCGTGCCTCTTTCGGAGCGTATCATTTCACGTATTGACAATGGGAGAAACACGTTTGGGTTTTTACATTATATGAATTAATTTAAGGCTTTCGCCTATTAATACTTGTTTCTGAAAAAAAACGAAAAGTAACTACGTAATTAGTAATAATGTTTTTTTTTAAATATTTTTAAATAATCTAAATTATTTATTTACTCCCGTTAAAAGCTTTTTACACAAATATTAACATTTAAAAAAAAACAATATACTCATAAACAGTGCAAAAAGTATTGTACAAGAAAGAAAAAAAAAGTATTGAAAAACAGGTACACCCAGAGTCAAATAGTTTCTACAATTAATTTAGCTCTATTAGATGAAAAAAAACTGCACTAAGGAAACCGGTCGACAATTTTATTTTAATGCAGTTGTTGTAATAAATGTGTTTGTAATGTTTTACAGATGGGCAAGGCACGAAAAAATGCTTTTAACTAAAATGTAAAATAATAAATTTTACAATATATATTTTTTTTTTGAAAAATTGTGTTAATTATTTTGTTTTACGAAAAAATATTTGTTGTGACATAAACACCTTAAGAGTCAGCATTCAACAATGACACTAAACGTTACGTTGAGATACAAAGCTAGACCCGACACAGTATGACATAACACAAATAAAGTTGTGTATGAAGGTTTTAGATTATTATTTTAATAAGTGATAGTCTATACGCTCTTGAAATACCATTAACTTTGTACTTTATCCAATACCAAACTTTATTGTTGTTTAGGTAACGAGATGCCGGTGAACCGGCTCTCCATCCGGGGCCTGATGCCGGAGACGGACTATTACATGACGTACGATGGTTCTACCACGGCGCCGGCGTGTCACGAGACCGTCACGTGGATCATCATCAACAAGCCAATCTACATCACCAAGCAGCAGGTAATACCAACAAAAAACTGAGGCTGAATTCCAGCCAAACCTTAACACTTGCACTATCTTGTACTACAACATCATTGACCAAAGATGGAGTTGAATCCCACTTGAACCTTATTATTTACATTATCTTGTACTACCGCATTATTAAGTCAACCAACCCTTCCTCAACACCAAGCAGACAGGTAATACCGATCAAAAATGAATTAAAATTACAGCCTAACACTGATGCTTGATACCGAATGATTGATCAAAAGACCATCTTCATCTCCGAACATCAGGTAATACCGAACCTAACCTACCCCAATACTATTTTTGTTAAACTATTCATTTGAGCAACGCGTATTTCGAAATTAACATCTATAAATTCAGACCAATATCACTCAATCAGCATTAGATCTTTCAGTATCATTTCGTAGCTACGATATTTAGTAAATCGTACATCTAAACAACTCTTTGATACAACTATCTACCACTTGCGCTAGAACGTTTTTTAGAATGTTTTGGTCGGTGATTAACTGACTTTAAAAATAAGTTATATTCCAATAAACCGTATCTTACTTGTTTTGGTGAATATGACCAATATGTTTCTTAAAACTGTGTATCACACAATACCACTATTGAGGACGGAGTTCCCCAAGGTTCCGACCTCGGTCTAACTCTCTTATTTACATTAAAAAATCATATTGAATACCCCATTCAATCGGTAGGTTTTGAATCACAAAGCTGTGCAAATAATCTAGTGAAAAAACCATGGTGATTGCTCATATATTCCTTTGAAAAAAGCATACTCAAGAGAAATTCGGTGGGATAGCGCCACGGTTAGTAACCATAAATAACCGTAAACTTCCAGATGCCTGTGACATTTGATTTGTCTAATGAATTGGTATTTTTTCCTCTGCTTTACCCGTATTTCACTTTGCCAGTGACGAGCTTCTCAAGGTTCAAATTTTCAGTTTAGGGAACGAGTGTCCGAGGTATCATGGAAAAAATCGTAGGCAGACCCTAGAGTCCGAGTCTCTCCCGAGTAGACAGCTTATTTTGGATGCGTTCTCCCAAAGTAGTTAAATTGGTGCGCCTTACTGTCTATGGTATCCTGCTCAGTTCGAGTTTTCGCTAACAATGCTATAATGTAGCGATGTGACCACTTTGAAAGAACTACTTTAAAGAAATACTTCTTTTGGCAACAGTTCCTACTTCATTCATTGTTCATTGAACAAATACTTCAATTGAAGAACTTCATTTTATTGAACAAATATTTCAATCGAAGTTGGTAGTTCATTTTAGCCTTCATTCATTTCATTAACTTCATTTCATTGAACAAATACTTCAACTAAAGTTGGTAGTTCATTTTAGCCTTCATTCATTTCATTAACTTCATTTCATTGAACAAATACTTCAATTGAAGTTGGTAGTTCATTTTAGCCTTCATTCGTTTCACTGAAAAAAATACTTCAATCGCAGTCGGTTCTAGTCGTGAAGTAGTAGTAAAACATTACTACTACATCACGACTAGAACTACTTCAATTTGGCAAGGAACCGGTTCCAGTTCTTTTTACTTTCTAAACTCTACCGACTAGCATGTGTTTTTTCAGCGAGGAACCGGTTTCAAAAAGAACTGAACAAATAAGCGGATAAATGGACAAATTCAAATCTCTTTTTTGCGAGTTCGACTTCAATTGAAGTGTTCACTTCGAAAGGTTCATTTTAAAGAACTAACAATTCGAGAAGCATTCACAAAACATTGAAGTTTTTCCCAACGCTACTATAATGAACTGTCTAAATACCTACCATTGAACCATTATTAATTTATTTTATTTTTTTCGAAAAAACCTGTCTTAGTCACAACAAATATCAAATGCGGAATTCGTATCACCGAACAATTGAAAAACACCACAATAAATACTAAATCGCTAAATATTATCTCTTTCTTATATTCATTTGATTATTAACATCATTATTTCAAAATATAATTAATTTTTAATTTAATCAAATACTTTTAATTTCTTACAAATAATATAAAAACATTAGAAGAGCACGTACCGAGTGTTAAAAAAGACAAATTAGTTTACATAATAGAACGTTGTGGCAGATTTATCTCTCCGTTCACCCTTTTGATAAACAAGGTGATCATAAAATAAATAGTGAAATTATTTTATAATATCGTCTGATTACCAAATATCAATTAATATTTATAAAACACATTTTTGCTTTCCACTGTGGCGCTGTAGGTAAGAATATTCACCAGGAATCATTAGCGTTTGGCGTTTTGGTTTACCTTTATAATTACCTAATTTTATACAATACATGTTTATTTCCTTCCGGTAAACAACACGCCCGATGCGATGTTACCGCTATTTTACCCTCTCGGCTGATTTAATGAAGTGAACATTGAAACGGAGCCTGAGAAAACGAATAAACAATACCTACGTCCTTTCCAAGTACATATCATTATTTCGGTAAGGGATCTCTCCTGCCTGCGTGAAAGCCCTGAGGCCTTAAGGGGAAGGCACACCCAGGGGAACTTTTAAAGAACTACATTTAAATAAAGCACTTGGAGAAAATTAGAGCTTAAAATATCATTAAAATATGATTATATTATGTAGGTCATTAGATGCCTTAATACAACTCATTTAAGACGGCCGGCATGGTCGAGTGGTAAGACGCTCGACTACGAATCCAAAGGTCGCGGGTTTGAACCCGGCTGCGCAAATAACTTTTATTTAATCAATAAGTTTCATGACACATTTAATTGATATAATTATAGTATATTTGTGGCACGTTCCAGAGTGGTAGATATTCTAAGTACCGCCCTGGTGAAAGACCACCATTCAGAATCGAAATGTTCTTTGAAATGGCTTTAGTCGTGTTTGATGACCAGATCTGAATAGCCAGGTACTTCCCAACCTTCCTCTTCCCATCACCTTCCCCTTTCAACTACCTTCAGCCTCACCAGATACCCCAATTGGGGATGCCATAGTCTCACTGTCTCTAGACGGTTGGGAGCAGTTGAGACTCTTGTGCGGTATTCACTGTAAAAAATAAATATAAATATCCTGATTGTTTTACATTTATGATCGTAAATATAAAGAAAAGATAAAAAGGAAGGTTACAATTAAAAAATGCATTAATTTTTTACCCTATTTCTCATATTAAAATCATCCCTAATAAAGTCAACTTATTGATGATTTTGTTTTGAATGAGAAAATTGTTGTTAAGGGGTTTAACTCATTGCACATAGTGTTTAAACCAGACCACTTCAAACCACTCGACGCCAGTTATTATCAATTTTACTTTCGACGGCTGTAGAGGAATTTGTATGAGGCATATCAACACGCGAACTTCCGATGTCTGATATACCTAAATAGTTTAAAAATTCGGTTGTAATGTGAGCACGTAATATTTTGAAATACAGAAATATATAATTCTTATTTTCAGTACATAAAATGAATTTGTGCCGCCGTTCTTGCAATAGTTGGTGGTGTAATGGTCAGCCTAGTTGTATTCCATGCAGTTGATTGAGAGTCATTGCGCTATCGAAATATTATCAATTCATGAAAATAGGTCGTTTTTAGTACAACTAACGCAAGAATGCAGCAATTGCAGAATTTGGCAGCCACCTCTGGTCTGGAGCCCCTAAATACCTGAAAAAAACCCTTGATTCTGTGCAGAAACGGGCGGCCCGTTTGATTGATTCTTCTATCTTAACAAACGGATTGCAAACCTTGGAGCACAGACGTCAAGTGGGAATGCTGTCCTTGTTCTACAGGTATTTCAATGGAAGATGCTCCGAGGAACTTGCGTCATTGATCCCTTCGGCACCGGTGCATAGTCGGGAAACTCGCCAAACGCACGCCCAACATTTGTACACGGTTGACATTCAATACATGAGAACGGGTCGCTTTTACGACTCGTTCTTATGTTCAACAGCTCGGCTATGGAACGATTTGCTGGCCTCTGTGTTTCCTCCCTCCTTCAACATGGGCCTCTTCAAGACCCAAGTTCACTCCTTCCTTTCCTCAAAAAACCCTCCACACAGCATCCCCAAAGATAACATAGGCCCTGAGGGAAATTGTTTTCCTCAAGGCCTCCTTTGTGGAGTTATTGTACAAAAAAAAAAAATCATTAATTTCTGGTGATACATTAATAAATAGAGAAATCCTGCGATCCTTGGCTAAAGCTCGGTGCGGCGCGGCCTTAAGGCTCCGCTGCCTACCTGTTGCTGCCCTCCTCGCCCACCTCCCCGCCGGGACTTGTTGCGCCCCTCCCCCTCCCTCCTCCCCCTCCCTCGGCCCCCGGCACTGTCACTGTGTCAATGTGACGAAGGCGCCCAAGGAAAGCTCGCCCGAGACGGGAGGACAAACAAATCGTGCATTGACTTGCGCAGCTTTTCAGACCGCTCTCTCCCATCACCCTCTTTACAATGTATACATTGTTTTTTTATAACTTTTTGTGTGTTTTAGTGCGTTTTGCTTATTGTGACACGAATGCGTTTTTAAGACAACGGTGACATCAATGTATTTTTTTCTGTATTAAGGAAATTAACAAAAACACTTACACTGATAATAAAATAATGAATTCTTTTGAATTTCCCAAAATGTGTCACTTATTTGTGTTTTAATAATAAAATTAAAATAACATTGCATTTATGCAGTGCCGTTTTGAAATATTTCACCTCAAGTGCGCTCTACTAGAGTAAACTTTAAAATAAAGATTGAAAAAAAAGTTTAATTTTGTTATTTGATGATGCTTAGGCTAAGCGAAACCGGTCGATAATAAAAATTAAATTAACTTCCGTGATCTTATACAAAATTATTTCTTCATTTCTATAAAAATAATGATTGATGATAATGAATGTTATTAAAATTACTCCGACGTAACTACATGAATGTATATTAAATTTACTAATATTATGAAAATAGCAACATTTTACGCACCCGTGAGTTTTTTTTTATCGGGATCATATTTTAATATTGATTTTTCATTTAATATGGGTGAACGCTGCCATGTTGATTGCTTACTTTGATCCATATTGCAAAGTTGACTGTACGACATACGTATGTCGTAAGGAATAATCTTTATACCGCTTCCCTTTGCATTAATGCAAATATTAGTTTTTGATCAGAAAATACGTCGGAATCATAATATATTCCATCAGATATACCTCGTTAAACGGTCACTATATATTTATATAGGTGTATCTACCAGTAGAAGCATATAATACTACATCCGCGAATATTTCTACTCCCTATAAAGCTGAATAGCGTGAATGGCGACGGCAGATAATTAATTATTGTAGGATCCTACCTCTTTGTGAAGGTCCAAAATATAATCTCGCTGATTTTCACGGAAGGGGAGCGTAAAGAATGATGTTAATAATGGAATAAAAAGGATTTCCCAGCGGACCTCCTTGTTATCAAATTAACGTCGTGTTTTTAATATTGAAAGACGTATTATTATTGAAGAATATTATAAATTCTCTGAGAAAACATTTTTTGCGTATTTTAATGAAACCAAGAGGGAGTTTTTCTGAATAGTAATTATATTTCTTTGGGTTCGCTAGAGGTTAAAGGAGAAAAGAGACTCGGCTTTGGAATTATCCGTTGAGATAATTATTAAATACTCAATTACTCTTAATATTAATTGCTCCGTAATAATTCTTATTTTATTGTATACGCCCCAGAGGGTTTTACATAAAAAGGTTTACAATCGACAGTGAAAAAATGAGAATTTTGTGCACGAACAAAACAAGGAATAGTTTTAGAGTAGTAAAAAATAGTGTTTGAATAAATAAAATTATTATTGATTATAGACATATGATATTATAGCCTTCTTGTATCTGCATTCCGTGTAGTTAAATACATCAGCCACCTCTGCGTATGTATTACTAACTACATGCCATCTAGGTACAAGCGAGTATTTGAAAGACTCGCGTAATTCTGTCAGCTAAATAAAAAATTTGGAACGAGAAGTTCTTGTTGGTATTTGAAAAAAAAATAAAAAACATATATTAAAAACAACCGTAAATAACGACTGTCGAATAAGGGTGTAGAATGTGTAGTCCGTGTTTTGTTGGAGGCTGATAAAAATAAGAGACGTTCAACTCCCCGGAGAATTTATATGAGATATGAAATCGTCACGTCTCAGTCCGTAGTTTCGGGCCACTTCCGTGGGGAATCACAATCAAAACTACAAGAATTTATGGGCGGATTCAGCTTAATAAAATATAACATTTTCTTTTTTTTTGGAAAGTTGTTCATGACGTGTTAAGTTGGAGCACAATCCTAGAATACATACTCGAGTATTTGTAACGAGGTCGGGTAATTTGATCACGAATAACCAAATAATAATAAGTACCATCTTCATTTGGAAGCATTGAGCCAGCGAAATTCTTAAATCAAGTTAAAAGCTCTCGATAATGGCGGCCGATTTCATCTGAACTCTGGAAACAAATAATATTACCTCTGAGATAAAACTCAGATGAAATGGAAGGGGGAGACGGCGCAGGGGTTATCAACGTGCTGGGAGAAACTTTACTTCTGATAAAAACCTCCGCGTTATTGAGAGCGGGACGCTTTATCTTAGAGCTTTTAATCATTTTAGAATATTCTCATAGAACTAGTTGACATTTCTCGCGCCTACCCATATTATTTTTTTTGTTAAGCTCGTGGGTTTTATTCAATGATATTGGTTTTATTACAGGTGCCATAAATGTGTCTACAATCACAATATCTACCTCGAATCCTTTAAACATGCATTGACACTTGATACCTGACTTGATTAATTTTTACTTCACGATTAGAAACAACCTTTGGTTTGATGTGTTAAGTATGATTTTCCTGGGCGTATTTCTTCAATCGTTTGAAAGTTGTGAGGTGGTAGGAAACTTTTCAAAATTTACAACCCTTCATTCTGGAATACCCAAGGGGTCTTATTTGGATCCACTACTCTTTTGTTCCTTGTTTGTAGTTGCACATCAAGATTACAATTACAATTTCATTTAATATGACAGTATTACAAGTCTTCTCAAGTCGCAAGCGTCAATCAAAATTCGCTTATTATAGTGGTGTAGGAGAAATTAAAATATGATCGGGCTCTTCGTAACCTGGGAATGTTTTGCTTACTTAATTTAAAACAATCTATCGCTGCTGTACACTTCGTCATCGTCGCGTTTAAAAATATTTTCGCATCGAAGAGCACCATCAATGGCTGGGTTTTATTTAAATCATTTTTTGGAATGGATCCACCTAACATGTCCAAATATGCGATTCTTCTAATACCGACCCACGATCATCAATTCTTCAAAGTCATCAACTATTAACTCATTCTCCGTATACTAAGTTTCTTTTTTTAAGCCCTAAAGCTTGGAATGGGTAACTACATGATAAAATACTCGAAAAAAAACAGAACCAAATTAAAAACTCATATTTTCAAGCAGTCATATTCTCATTAGATAACCTGTTCAACGTGTTGTGTAAATTACCTAACCCGTCGGTGTTTATTAAGTAAATATTTTTTGATTGCTTAATCGCAAATTAATTCAATCCTCTTAATAGCGAAGTCTGTAAATACCGATTATCTCATAATGTTATAAAGCCTCCTTTTAAACAAAAGTAAATAAGTTTTTTTTAATGTGCTTAAACTAAAAACAGCTTTGTTAGCACTGATTTATTAATTGAACAATTAGGCTACTTAATGCTGGTGGAAAATTTAAGAACTACTGAAGATGTTAGCGTTAATTAGTCGTTTTTATTTTGTCTTTAATGGGAACTACATAAAAGCTAATGGGGCTCTTGAAATAGGTATTTTATGATATAATACTCGTAATATGGTATTGAATCATCAGATGCTAACGCCAGTAAACTAGCCTGATCTTTCAACACCTCCTAGTGGGTTAGCTAAGCCATATCACAAAGAAGTTCAAAGTACCCTCATTATCACAAACAGATTAGCTGTTTAATGGTACAAATTTGTTTAGATCAAAAGGCATGAAATAAAGGTTTGAAAGCTCTGGGTAACCGTGAATGTAACGAACCGCGCCATTTGTGTATAGAACCTACCGTAGCTGGTCTGGATGTAATGAAGCGTAAAGGAAAACAAAAACATCACGATGATAAAGCGGAAATTAACTAAATAAACATTACCGTTTTATTAACACAAAGTTAGGAAACTACACTTCAAATATAATATTATAGAGCGTGTTTGTTCAACTATATCGTGGGAGCGAGTTAAAGTTCAAAGTATTATGGACACGGATCAAACAAAACGCGAATGCGGGGAAAACGAAATCAAAACAATGTTCTCGCTCAATCACATACATGCTTAGGTACCTACATATTAGGGCGAAACTGGGTAGGCTCTTTCTTTCTAGATTTTCCTTTGCATTTGAATTTTGAATGTTAGTACTGGGCAAAAGCTAAGGAATTGGTTTTGACAGATGGATTTATGAAGGGAAAACACAGGTAGGGAGAAAAAACTCAAGGAAACAGTGGAGTTTTGCGAACGGTTTGCGATTAGCAGAAGGTTAGAGTGATGTGTTGTGGAATTCATGTTACAAAAATAATTTTACATTAATATTATACACTTCAAAAGAAAAACAGTACACTTTTTGTGTGTGTATTATTTGTAATTTCAAAGCATTTATGTATTTTATATTTAAAAATCGACAAATTTTATCTATTCGTGCCCTGGCGTTAATAATCGAGAAGAATTCAAACAAAATATTTTCTACTTAAAAAAGTCACGGAATGTAACTTGACTTGCCAAGAAAAAATATTAGTTGCTTTAATACACCTATTTCAAATATATAATAGTTTATGCTTAAATACTTTCTAGGTAGTTGCTATATTGAGTAGGTGGGGACTTAAATTTGATAATATTTCAATCAACATCAGCTCCAAATTTGAAAAGCTAACAATCGTACGGTCAGTCGTGTGCACATACTTATTAAGGAAATCATTTATAGTTAGCCAAATAATAAATATATTGTATTGTTTTATGAGCAATCACCTCTACGGTGTCTTAACACATACTACCACTAGTTTAATCGTTATCGAGGTCACTACTTAGTAAAACAGTTGTTAGAGCATCCGTACCCAAATTCGCTGTAATTGTTTATTTTTAATGTATGCGTATCATTAATTGTTAATATTTGTTTGTTTAAAATATAAAACATAACTGCTACCCGTCTCAGAACAAGCATTGTCTAGTGAGGCGGGTAACGTAACATGTATGGCAATCAAATAAATATTTTTCCTAAAACCGTTGAGGTGATTTTTTTACTTAAACTGCACTTTAAAAGTGGCAAGCCTATTGCTTTCAAGTAAAAAAGAAGCTCGTACAAGAGTGGTTATCCATATTTCGGTTTCCGTCTCACGGGCGCAGAGAGAAAGGGGGCGTTGGGCAGAGTTGGTGGAGGCCTCGCATCGCCCCCCTCGCATGTTTCACTGGCAATTAGTTGCGATTACTATCCTTCTCAATCCCTTCTGACATCGTATCGTTACCTTTACATGCGCGGTGCTTTTCTTTATCTCCGGGAGCTTAGGGAAAATTATCAACACACTGGCACTCTCCATAAACAGTGAATTATTTCAATAAAAGTTCAAGAGATATTTTCTTCGAATGAGAATTAATACTGGAGCTGCAAATCTCTATAACAAATCCCTATGGATATAATTCAAAGGATTTTCGATTTATCAAAATAATTATTTTTTTCTGTTTTCCGATATTTTTTAGACTTACAGGTTTAATAAAAAAATCTGTTCCTAATATACCCTTTTTGTGTTCAAAATCCACTTACCTCTGAGAAACTCGTGAAGGGATGAAAAAAGTAAAGAGGGACGTTTGAAAACTTGGATATTTAACAGATCATTCAAAACACCAGCAACCACTATTCAATCTCTCTTTTAATAAGTTTTTTTTGTAATTGATTCACAATTATTTTATATATTTGAGCTGTCGGTGATTGTTTGCAGGCACAAGTACCTCTCCACATATAAAGCAATTTATTATGGGAAGGAGTTTCCCGAAAGATAAATATTATTTATTTCCATATAAGCTACAGGAATTTCATCAAATATTAACCATAATGTAGGAACGCGGACATGGAGTTTCCGATACAATGCTGTTCATTATGTCGAGCAAAATGATATTGGGTCGAATACCGTCGCCGGCATTCCTCGTCCAGGTGAACTGGATTCTTATCATCCCAACCCTGCCGCCCTACCGCCCCTCACCCCACTGTGGGCGGCCTCCGACACTCGCCCGCGCTGCTGCCTGCGGCGGGAGCGAATCTCGGATGTCTGGCATAACTCGCGAGGTAGGTTTATTGACTGCCATACAACACCACGGGCCTTAGCACCAAACATCGATACAGATTCCATCGCCAATGTCGGTAGTTTAGAATCAAGGGCAGATCGCCAACGAACGAAACTCACGTCTACTGAACATGCTTACTTTATTCGATGCAGATTTTGGTAATTTGAAATCATCCTCGAGCCCGACTGCAGACCGCCAACGAACAAACTATAACTCTTAAAATGCTTAATTTAGTCAACGTGTTAAATTCGAATTACCGACATTGTCGACAAAGTTTTTTCGACAATATCGGTTTATTGTTTAACACTCCGGAGCACGATCGTTATTTTTTAACGAACCAACAACAGTTTACATCGATTAAATTAAGTAGATTTAGTCGACTTGATTGTTGTTTATTCCTAAGCGATTTGCAGTCGTGCTCGGGATTGTGAAACGACTAACCGACACTGTCGATAAAACTTTATCGGTGTGTTTGTGCTAGGTACCGCAACCTGTGTATTTCGACAGTCGTAAGAACTTTCCACTCTCCGTAAATGTATTACGCGCGTAACCCGGCGTACGCAGATACTAATTATCTTTAAATATTTCAACTAACGAGTGTATTTCATTAATATTCACTATTTATTTTCGTCTTTCTACAAATGGCTTTTGGTTTTCGATATGAAAAATCGTAAAACAATCATTTATCAATAGGTCAAAAGGAAACCATTGTGCTCCGAATCCGCTCAAGCCATATATTAATATTCTGGCTGCATTTAAATTTTTACACTCACATCTACAAATAGAGATACTAGATGCATGTAAAACTATTATACTATAACGTTCGAGACTATTTGGTTTCTATCTGATTCTACCTAACTATCTGTATTTATTCAGTAGACCAATATAAAATATTTGTAATTTTATTTGAATTTATGGATACTGATTTTTTATTTATTATGAATTGATACATACGACTTATATTTATCTTTTTAAATGCCACCTCTCCCGTACTTAATCCTTACCTAAGTTGATGCGCTCATTTTATGTTTTCCCGAAGCATTTGAATTCTGTTTTAATTTAATGCATATTTATTCAACCCCGAAGAAGGTTCAGGTAGAGCCGAAACCGGTTGGTGAATGTATCCAATAAAGTGGTGTTAAAACAAAGTTACTTTTTTATTTCAAAATATTTTATTTTGTTAACAGGAGCTTGCTTTAAAAGCAAATATCCATGAAACTGTTAAATTTGCAACAATCGTCAACTGATCAGATGTTGTTGCAAACCAAATGACAAAATTTTTTTTTTTTTCAAAAATTTTAAACCGCTTCTTTATAAAATATTTTATAGACCATTGTATGTAAAATTTTCACGGGAATCTCAACAGACAAACTAAATTAAACATCGTTGAATCCTGCGCAAATGTTTTTTTTGTTCGTCTTTTGTACTCCTGCACAGATAGGTTTGGTAATCTGTACAGTCGGGAAATTATCATTAACACAAGACCAGTTTCAATTTTATTTGTTATTAATTCCAAGAGTAAAAAAGCAGCCAGGTCCCAGGAGCGGAGAGGTTAGGGGAAGTTGGTCGGCTGTAGGTCGGTAGCCCGGTTAGCGGTTGGCGGTTAGCGGCTAGCGGTGAGCGCGACTGGGTGCGACTGCTTTATCTTGTGCACGTCCGCCAAGAAGCGCCTATCTGAGCTGTTCCTAACTTTCAAATAAATCATATTTTTATGTTTTCCGCTTGGCGCGCGGTAAAACACAACCCCTACCCCTCTCCCCTCCCCCTCACTGCCGCAACTCATGCTCTCCGGGAACAGGAATATCTTATGCTCACCTTAATAATACTTTTATACGGATGCAAATACATTTCTATATGGGGATGTGGCAGTCAAATTTAAAAAAAACAACCGGATTATTTTTATTTGGCCCGTTCAAGGGGGCGGTACAATGATGAATTTTATTCTAGATTCTATTCAATCTTAACTGACTAACAATCACGCCGTTTCCCCGCAGGGGTAGGCAGAGAGGATGGACCGCCATATAACTCTGTCTTGGCACACACTCATTGCATCATTCACATTTATACATCGTCTCATACATGACCCGGTTTAAGTATTTGATCTATCTTACATATCTAAAACCAAACTATAATGGTTTTTATTATTGAGAAGACACCAATAAATAAATCAAAATGTATGCATTAAAGGTCAGCAGCACTAAATAATGATGCTGAACGTTACTTTCTAGCATTTTAATATAAGCAATACTACAATTGATTTTTTTATTTTTTTTAACTTTAAAAGTAAGACAAACATTCCCGGGTTACGAATAACCTGACAATATTTGAAAAACTCCTACTGCCATCATAAAAGGGGGAAGATGTTGCTTGTGCAATGATGGAGGACTTAGCCAGCAGAGGAATTGAACGCACGACGCCCGGGTGGGAATCCGACGCGTTCTCCACTCAGCTACCGACCGGTAGTATATATCTGTCAATTTTACCGGTAATATCTGTCCATTTTCTATGGGTAGTTGAAAAATGTCTGAGGTTTCTAGTGAATACAATTTTTTTAGTTGTCACCCTTTAAATCCCATTAAAACATACTCATATATAGACCGGTCGGTAGCTGAGTGCACAAACGCGTCGGATTCCCACCCGGGCATCGTGCGTTCAATTCTTTTGCTGGCTATGTCTTCCATCATTGCACAAGCAACATCTTCCGCTTTTTATGATGGCAGTGGGAGTTTTTCAAATATTGTCAGGTTCATGACCCGGAAATGTTTTCTTTCTTTATAAAAAAAATTTAAAAAATATGCTGTTTGAAAACCAGCTTAGGCATATTTAAACATTTTACCTAAAATTGTAGTATGCATTTCATAAAGAATTTATAAGTTTACCGTTTAAGAATTGTATTTACTGGAAACCTTAGACATTTTTCTAACTAACCGTATAGAATTAACAAATTAATCATGTATAGTATTGTTTGTACTGGAAAGCCAAAAAGTGTGTATTTTGGGGTGCTGACCCTTAAGTATAGAAAGTTTGCCTGCTAACATCCTAACTATTTCTCACGGAGTAAGCACTTGTGAGCAGGAATACGCGAAGCAAGGTATGTGGCATACTCACGGAGTAAGCACTTGTGAGCAGCAATACGCGAAGCAAGGTATGTGGCATACTCACGGAGTAAGCACTTGTGAGCAGGAATACGCGAAGCAAGGTATGTGGCATACTCATAAGCACTTGTGAGCAGCAATACGCGAAGCAAGGTATGTGGCATACTCACGGAGTAAGCACTTGTGAGCAGGAATACGCGAAGCAAGGTATGTGGCATACTCACGGAGTAAGCACTTGTGAGCAGGAATACGCGAAGCAAGGTATGTGGCATAATATCTACACACAATTGAATTTAATAGAAATATAAAAGTGATGGTAAAAGTTGTTTTAATTACAATAACTAGTAAATATTGTGTCATTATTATGTACCTTACAGAATTTAAGTTTCCATCTTTAGAGCTAATTAATTGAAAAACGAAAGTAAATAATGAATCAAAGAAAATTTCGGAATCCATCAATGCTTGATTGAATAATTCACACATTCTTTTAATTGGGTCTCTATATATTTGTGCGCATCCGGCTAATAAGGAATAAGTCGTTAGACGTAGTTTCTCTAGGTGGTACTTTTATGTTTTTCAATTCCAATAAATTAGGGGAGTTAGTTAAATTATTGTAAACTTTGTATATGGTCATGAGGTCAATGTAGATTCTTCCGTTGAAAAGAGTGGGTACATTATAGCCCTAGAGCATTTTTACAAATGGTCAAGGAGGTACTTATATCGCAGTTAGTATAATTATCATTATATTTTCATAGAAAGCAATCACTTTGTGGTTTGACGTATTTATTGAAAATGAAACAATAAATTTGTTTAAGACCGCGGATATTATTTTATTTTTTATGACCGACCGGGTTTAATTTTGTACCCTGATGATGCTCGGGCTAAGCGAAACCGGTCATCAAAATAAAAATTAACTCTGTGGTCTTACACAGACGTATTATTTCATTTTCATTAAATATGTCTTGTTTTCTACGAAAGTGAAAATATTATTGTTACTTAGAAATACTAACGATGCGAACTGATTTTATTTATTCGATAAATGATGTCTTACGAGTATTTGCATACATCGAATAGTGCAATAGTGGGTTTAAACGGGCTGAACCACCCTTTCTACTGTAGTTATCCCTTGCGCAATACATTGACAATCTAACTTTGTACTTATTGGAAGGTTCTGTAAATTATTTTTCCTTAATCGAAAATCAATGTTGCCTTCATTTGGATAAATTTAAACATAAATTCCAATAATCTGAAAAAACCTGCTCCCTTATCTAATGTTATTGCTCCCAAATACTAAAAGGTTCCGGAATAAAGTCACGTAATATTTAAAGGGAATTCGATGAAACTGTGTTGTTTCATGCATAAGCATTGTCTTAATTTACTCGATTCGGTTTTTTAATGATGTTTTTCTTTTCTTCAATTTTCTAAAGGTTTTGAATTTCGCATTTATCTGACAAGTCTCTGTTAGAATATGGTAACTAATCTGGTGTCCATCGTAAGCCCAATCATCTACAGCTCCAATTACGAAATGGAGGTTCGTATTTTAAACTCGATTACTTGCAGCTTCCGGGTCATGTCGCCACTCGTAACTTGATAAGCAGGATAACTTCTCCCAACACCCTGAAAAATCAAACCCGCGTATAATCGAT
This sequence comes from Drusus annulatus, assembly GCA_022651775.1. Lineage (NCBI taxonomy): Eukaryota > Metazoa > Arthropoda > Insecta > Trichoptera > Limnephilidae > Drusus > Drusus annulatus. The sequence goes on from JAGWCC010001003.1 coordinate 68,609, forward strand.
AATTTATTGTTTGTTATGACGTGAAACGAAATCCATGCAATAACCCCTTTGCCCCGCAGACCCCCTAGCCAGCGGCGTGCATCAACCGTTTCCCCAATATAGTTTTATTTTATTTTTTATTATCCTTTACCTATCTTTTCTATTTGTGTTGCTTCGCACCTTGGAGTAAGAATTAACATAAAGAGATATCTAAATATGTTTACCCAACCAATACAAATTTGCGATACATCACTTTCTTCGGGTTTTTACGTCGTATACCATGAGAGAGAAAGAGACAAGAAAAGTTTTCACATAATATTTCAGCTTTTCTAAGTGTGTGAGAATGTTCTCTGTCCGCACTAACTTTACATCACATTAAGAGTCACATAAATTACTTCAATGGATTTTGAGGTTATTTCCTATATTTTTGTTGATTAAAAACCTTGCAGTGGTTGTCCAAAAAAATCAAACATAATGGTGATATGTGCTATGCGTGAATGTTCAAAAAAAGCCAAACAAAGATTATAAAACATCAATTTTCGGAGGTATTTCAACAGTTTTAAATATGTTTGACCGAACTTTAGAATTTTCACATTTTTAATGATGTAAAGACATAAAATGAACAAAAACCTTTCATCATTATTTAGGCAAACTTTCTGTTATTAGTGTCTGTGTGATATTTTGACCTTGAAAAACATTTTAATGGTGTATTTATATTGTTTTGTTTAATGTGTTTAAATATGTTTATTAAAAATGTCCGAATTCCATATGGGCGGTAACTAATATGCTATCCGACTTCATTTAATATATCTTTTTCTCTTTCTATTGAGTCAGTATAAAGTCAACAATACTGACTACACTATTTTACAAAGGTATCTCTCCATGTATATTCTTACTCCAAGCTTCCCATTCTAATCTTTAGTTCGGCTTGTCTCAACCGCTGTCAAATTTGACATCGTCACAAATCGATGATCAAGGCCACGTTCAGCTTTTGACATTTGAACGGTCTCCGCTAACCGCCGATTTTTAGACCACCAGTGTTTGGTTCAGATTTGATGACCATTATGCTCGACAATGACACTAACGGTCGATAAAAACAACTCAGCTTAAACATTCACAAACCACCGAGGTGCCAAAAAAAGGCGGTTAACGTAAACCGTTCAAATTTCTTACTTACAAAATGGTGCTGATGATTTTTGACAATGTCAAATTGTAGTTCAAATATCTTGGCATTAATAACAAGAAACTGAAGCTTCCTGTATCTGTTGTTCGAATAATGTTTGTCCTGACGTTGGAAGGGTACTTCGTCGGTGTATTTGCTTCGTTTTTTTCAATGTTTATTTCTTCTCATACAATTTTCACAGCCGGCAACATTTGTTGTGTTTGGCGTTCATTTATTAACGTTAAACCTGAATGTGCGTAACCCGCCTCACTTGAAAATGTCTGTTGAATCGCATAGCTTCGAAATTTTCCGAATGTGTTGAATATTTGTGTCATGCCGCAACTGACGATTCAAATGACAAGAAGGACATAGAACGCCAGAGAAGAGCACTGAGCGTATGAGCCAACATGCCCGCCAAGAGACTTAACGGATGCAGTCCTCCGCTAAAGGAACAGTAATTCCAGACATATTGCATGAGCCTGTAAACTCTGGACCAGATATACACAAGGCGTCACAGACACGCTCCGAGTACAGTATAATCACGCGTATGGGTCGCTGTTAGGCATCCCTCGGCGATGCAGCGTCTCATGGATGTTTGCAGAGGGAAGGGTGAATGAGTTCGCTTCTTAGATACGGTACGGAGTGGCTAGAACGAGTCAGCGCTTTACTCATAAATATTATTTTGTATTATTATTAAACGTTATTTTAATATTATTCTTATCATCTGTATATGGTAGAAAGAGTATTGCACCCAGTGGCGGCTCGTGAGTTTTTAGTGTGCCATAGTGCCAAGATTGAAAAATACGATATTGTTAATGTTGTTGTAGCCGAAATTGATTTTTATTTTTTTTCAAGATTTTATTTTTTGTATGAAGATTTTCAGGATTTTTCAGTTTTGCTGGTGCACTGCACGGATTTCTGAAAAATCTTCATACAAAAAGTAGAAATTTCGAAAAAAATATTTTCGGCTACAACAACATCAATGATGACGGTTTTTTTCAATCTTACCGCTCTAGCACACTAAAAAGTCACGAGCCGCCACTGATTGCACCCACCGTTTTATTCCGCTGATATAAATCATGTATTATTATTATTATTATAAGATTCCAAAAACATCTTCGAAAAATCAAAGAACTGATTTTTGTAAAGCACAGCACGCCCTTGCTATTTATAGGTGGGTAATTCATACTACACACTACACCCGCCGCGAGAGATTCACACCGCGCCGCAAATAGCTTCACGTTTTACACGCCAGAGTAATAACACAGAGTGAAGCGTTTTCCACCTTCCGACTCCCACATCTCCTGTCCCACTCCGTTTCAACGCGGTCCCGCGCTGACCTCTCGCTCGCCCATCACTTTTCCCCGTAACCGCAACATCATAAATTTGTAATACATTTTTATTAGAGGTTAATTAATGGATATGTGCGGTGGTGGCGGGGTGCACAGGAAAAACAATCTATTGTTAAAATTCATAAAATTTTGCGATGTTTCCATATATTTTTATAATAAATAGTTGTTTGCTTTCAAAATTATGGACTTATAAATAATAATTTTACCTATCCACTTGTCACTAACCTTTGGATAAAAATTATTAATAAGTCAAGTATGTTCGATATCTTTAATTGCTTTTTAAAAATAAAACAACAAAAAACACTAGAGCACACTGCATATTTGCATTACCTTTTGACAAAAAAAGATAAGGTACTTTGGTTAGGTATTTTAACCATAAATCCAAAACAAAACTTTGTGTGAAACAGATCTCGAGTCTGTTATTTTTTTTTTTTTTTATAATACCGGTGGATGCCCTAATTTATTCACATAATTTTTTTAGGATAATAACGTTTATTGAATGATAACAGCAATCAAGAAATTGGCTAAATCATAGACCGATTTGTAGCCTAGTTGATAAATGTATCGGGTTACCACCCAGGCGTCGAGGGTTCCATTCCTCTGCTAGCTAAGTCCTCCATCATTGCATAAGCAACATTTTTCGCTTATAATGATGATAGTAGGAGTTTTTAAAATATTGCCCTGTTATTTGTATCCCTATAAAGCTTGTCTTTCCTTTAAAAAAACATTAAAGGTAGATCAATATATTAATATGTATACTACTGAATCTGTTTCTCTCTATCATTTTTTCGTTCATTCAAAAATTTTGGAACTTTGGGGGAATTAATGCTTCCTGTTCTCCGTTATCTCGAGTAGGGAAACTGGTGAGAATTTATTGACCGCTAGGCGGCTTTAACTGAAATTAATGGTTGTGTGTGTGGGTTGTATATTTTTTATGACAAGTATACCTTTTTATATCAAAATATTTTCCGTTTATTTCAGCAACAAAATATGGAACCTATTTTTTTAATTATATCACGGGGGGGGGGGAGTGAGAAAGTATTGATATCGGTCTAAGAGTGTTGAGGTCTCCTTCTGAGAAGAATCGCACTTATAAAAATAACACTTGGGTGATTTGTATAGTGCCGTTTTTGTGAAAAATCACCGCCAGATCTTATTTTCTAATATTACATATTAATTCCTAGTTTAAAGAGAAAATATACAGGACCATACTTACCTGGCATGTCCCATCAGATAGACACACTTATTAACTTAAAATTATAATGATGAATTATTTTATTTTTAAATTTAAATTATTTTTTCCGACGTGGGAGCGAAATTAAAAAAGGGCTTTCTGAATTTGTCGTACAGTACAAATACAATTGATAATGACAATTGATGGATGGGTTGGAAATGAATGAAAGTTTATTATAAAATGATTTGGCTATGTCAAGAATGTGCTGACGAAGGGTGGGGATATTTGTATTTCTATGTATGATGGTATTTCTGACAAACCGTTGACTCTTTGTGATGTTGCGAAGAGTCTTATTTCGGAAGCTTTCCAATGATTTAATATTACATATTCCCCAGCTGGGAGAAGCGTATGTTATGGTTGGCCTGATGGTGGAAGTGTACGGGAGATTTTATTTGCTATTGATAGTTTTCTTTGTTTATTCATGAGGGAGTCCTCTCTATCAAAAAAAAAAAAATCTACAAATTAAATCCTTCAATATCTTAAATATACCTTTACCCACATAAATGCATAATTTATCGAACTAATGTTATAAAGCAATAAAATATAAAGACGTTCACTTTGTCGTAATATGTCATTCTTCCTCTGGGTGACTTGTTTATTTGTTTTGTTGCTTAAAACTCCATTTGGCAACTGTTTTTGTTATTTATTTTTTAATACTTATTATTTTTATCCTATGTCTGTATTAACATCACCCATTCATTTTACTATTCCTGCATTCTACATCATGCACTGCGGCGTGTTTTGTTAAGGTTTGATTTTATCAAGTTTAACAGATATTGCAGAATAATATTATTATGTTTTACGAGGGAAATTTGAATTAGTATTGAAGAAAAAAATAATTCTACTTAATAAAAACGTACATGAGTTAAACGACCGGTCGGTAGCTGAGTGGACAAACGCGTCGGATTCCCGCCCGGGCGCCATGCGTTCAATTCCTCTGCTGGCCAAGTCCTCCATCATTACACAAGCAACATCTCCCGCTTCTTATGATAGAAGTAGAAATTTTTCAAATATTGTCAGGTTATTCGTAACCCGGAAATGTTTGTCTTTCTTTTTAATAAAAAAAATAAAATGTTTAGTTGGGAAATTTGTTTTAGTAGTAGTTTTTAAATTGGACGCTTTATTGCTATTTTTTCGTTATATTTATTTATTTTATTTAATATCTTACAAAATATTTAATGTGAAATGAAATTAAAACAATCTCAGAGTAATACCATACCAAAAAAGATAGCTTTTCGAAACAGTTTAGTCAGGATTGTTGATTTTTTTCCACAATCTGGCATTGCTAGGGTTTTCATGGCCACATCCATCTCATTTTTACATCCATTCATAGCACATGTCGACATGTTTTGTTTACTTGTATAACCATTTTGTATATGTTACCAACAAAAATATAGGATATAACTTCAAAAACCAATGAGTTATGTCGCATAACAAAACGTAGTCGACGGAGTCACCGGAGACGCGGGAGACGGAAAACATGCTTAAATTGCATTGAATGGAGTAATAATAATAAATGGTAATTGATAGATTCCCTTAATAAGCCCATTCTGAAGTTAATAAATCTTAAGAATTTATTTTGAACTCTTTCTATTGTAAGGGAATGAATAGCATAACTTGGTGCCCACACTGTTGAGTTGTATTCAATTTGACTCCTAACTAATGACATGTACAATTTTTTGAAGGTATGAATGTTTTTGAATTGATTACATATTCTTAATATAAAACCCAACATTTTTAAAGCTTTATTCGATGCAATTTCAATATGATTATTAAAGTTTAGTTTTTGGTCAAAGTATACTCTCAAATCATTTACGTCGGTTACATTTGTTAGCGAGGTATCTTTTATGGTAAAGTCATAAATAAGTGGTTTTTTTATTCTACAAAATCTCATAATTAGACATTTACTTATATTGAGTTGCAAATCATTATTTAGGCACCATACAAAGAGTTTAACGAATTACTTAACAATGTGTGACAGTCATGAACATTTCTTATAGTTTTGTAAATTTTCAGATCATCGGCAAACATTTACACTTCAACATTGCTGAAAATAGATAAAACGTCGTTTATAAATAGTAGAAACAAAATTGGTCCTAAATGTGACCCTTGAGGAACACCACTGGTAGCAATGAATTTATAAGAAGTTATGCTATCAATTTTAACAGCTAGTTTCCTATTTTTTAGATAACTGCTAAACCACACAAGCAAAGGCCCGGCTATGCCAAATTTCTTGAGTTTTTTTTAATAATAAGTCATGTTTAACCCTGTCGAATGCTTTGCTAAAATCGGTGTAGACAGAATCACATTGGACGGAGAATAATTACCGACTTGATTTTCTTATACAAAATTATAAATTCAATAATTGACACGCCTGAACTATTGAACTTGATTTCATTTCATGTTCCTAGCAAGACGATTACAAGGCAGTACCTACCGTACTATTGTAGCAATTCTGCTTCAATCTCATAATTCAACACGCCTATGCGACGAATGTTGCATCTGGGAAACATATACTCCAATGTTGCTGATATATTTAACACGTCAATATCAAACTATAAGTTTAATTTAGTACAGTTGTTGTTATAAGGTAGAGCTAAACTAATAGTTGGACCTATTACTTAATATTATTTATTTCCTTTTTTTACAATATTTTTGAACATGTTATTAGTTATTTTTGTATCTGCTATTCAATACTCTTTTTTTATTTTTTCTATTTTACACAATTCTTGCACTAATGAGGTAACTGTTTTGAAAAAAAAAAAAATGAAATGTATGTAAAAGCCTAAAACGGGCGTAAATAAATAAATAAATAAATACCTAAGAGTGGTGCGATATTATGTGACAACTTGTCTTATTTTTTTCTCTCACGGTTTTTGACGCAAAACCCGGAGAAAGTGATTTATCATAAATTTGTATAGGTTGGGTAAATTTGTTTAGCTCTCTCCATATATCGTCGTTGTAAATTCAATACTGTGGAAGAACCATTTGTCAAAATGTTTAGGCGGGACAAAAAACGTTTCCGTTTCAAGCAGTATTGCTTGCTTCTTTGTATTTACTTAAACCGAGTGCACGCATTCGATTGGTCAATTTCAAAATTTGTGCCAATCAATGCGGTTTGTGCCGTTCAACTGAAATCGCCAAAAAAACGTATTTTGAAATGATTGGCTCATACGCGGT
>JAGWCC010001004.1:0-78231 GCA_022651775.1 Drusus annulatus
AATATCTTACTGTCCACGTGCTAAAAAGGGTACGGATCCCGCTGCGGGATTCAAACTCGATCCATCCAAACGCTAGCTGAATAAGTTGTTTCTCTTAGTAGTGAATGTCATTTTATTTACAAATAAACAAAAAAATTATGTCGACACGAGCTATATGAATAGTCCTAGCCACGCCCGAGTCGGGCGAAAATCCACCATACTGACTACAGAAGCGCTCCCTTCTGTATATTATGGCTCTGAGATTACATCTTTATAAAAATTACACTTTAATGCAAAAGGTGCCCGAAGTGTCCAACAAACACTACCATTAAACAAATGATCAATAAAAAAGTTGGGAACATTTTCTGAATGGATCTCCAGTGAGGCCAGGAGGACACCTACAGATGGGGATGTGATTTATAGAGTGGCACTGGGCACGCGGCCCGCACACGCCGGGGCAGGGGTCGACGCACTTCTGCTTGATGCACGCTTTGGACGGGTCGCACTCCGAGTTGGCCTCGCACTCGGGCCGGCAGTTGGGCGGCGCGCCCACGAAGTCCTGCAGGCAGGAGCAGGTGGGGTTGCCCTCAACCAGCTTACACTGGCCGTTGGCGCCGCACGGCGACGGCTCACATGGATTTGGCTGGATGTCTGGAGATGACGCCGCTATAATCAGATTGCGAAATATTCAAAATTTATTCAGAAACGTGGTTAGTCATTTGAGTTATGAATCAAATAAAAAACTAAGCTCTTTTAGGTTAAATTGGCCCAACAAGGCCTGGAAATGTTTTTAAAATATCACCAAATCAAATATTCAATCGCAAATCTAAGCTCTAAAAGGCAAAACAAAACTACAGCTGCGCTATTTAATATTTCTATTTTGAAATTGTTAATTCGCGGTGGAGTTCCGTTTGAATGATAGTGACATGAAGGGTGGGAGCAGTTGGGACCCTCGGGCGGTATTCACTGTAACAAACAATTAAAACAGCAAAAGGTTGTAATTGGTCCGGTCTAACGATAAACAGTGGAACAGAGAAATAACGTTGTTTTATTAAATCGTTGCAGCTGCACTACTCTAACCAAAGTACATTTTATTCGCCAGATCTCTAATACCATAATACTAATAATTAGGACCCGCAGACGCGGTGGTAAAATGAAGAATTCCAGAGCCGCTCGTTATTAAAGGGAAATCAGTCAAAATATCGTTTAATTAAATTAAATAACACTGTTTTAAACTACGTTTTTTTTTTTTTTTTTTTGAACGCCAACCGGTTTCGCTTCGATCAAGCTTCGTCAGGCCACATATAATAATTAATCATTATATAACCGTAGTTTAAATCAAAATGATATTTTATTTAATATAATGTCTAACTACAAAGTGATTGCTTCATATGAAAAAATATCTTTATTATCGGGTCATATTCATTTCAACCACCCGGTAGTGGATGAAGATACATTGTGTAAACCACGAGAAGCTTGGCTTGAACAATTACTCAAATTTGTTTTTTTTTTATTAAATTAATTTTCACTAGTGTGAATACCTAAATTAACCTTTGTTGTGCATAACCATATATCTAACTTTTAGTCCGGTCGTCGTGTAATATTAATTGTATATTTTAATTGTATATAACCTATACAATTCAACAAAGTATTGTAACAAAATAACAAGCAACAAAACTGTTTGTACGACGCATTCCCCGTTATAAACAAAACGACAGAAATAAAATAGCTGGATGTAATTGTTGACCAACGCATGAATTGGAATAGACAAATACTCTTGAGTTAGATAATTAAAAAAAAGTTTATTTCATTACGAAATTATCGGTCGGGGTGTTGCATAATACGATAAAAGTGTTAACCCTGTAAATGTGGTTTAAAGATTAATTGTTAAAGTAATACTGAAAAAAACAACTATATTTCCAACAAAAACATTTTTTAAATATTTTCAGTTTTGAAAATAGAAGATTTCTATAAGAAACACTCAATTTTACAACTTTTTAAAGATTATCTTTCTCATATTTAAAAATATTATTTTGTATATTCACATGTTTATTCATTATAACTTCGTGATTCATTTTGATAATTTATTTTTACAATCGCGCAATATGAGAGGCATTTTAAATTTACCATATTATTTTGTTTTTGCATTTACGAATTTCCTTTTGCTCGTTACGAAAAGTTCTGATGACAGCAACAACAAATTGAAAACATTAGAACTGGAATTTTCACGGCCACATTTTCGGGAATAATGCCCCCTGATTTTTTTAAATCCTTGTTTTGTGCTTCTTGGGCCTTTCCGGTCGATTGACCTATCCCCAATAATGCACTTTGTATTATTTCTGGCCCGTGAACAAATAACTTACGCAGCGTAGGAGGCATGGCGTACCATGAGCACTTTTGCACAAAATATTTGGCCGAGGCCAGTACATACTTTCGGAATATACTGCAAACAAAACCCCATTTCGAAAGCAAAAACATATATTTTTATAACTCTATGAAACCGAATATACATATTACATAGCGTAAAACCAAACGTTCAATGGTGAGATTAAGCACAGTCTGCAAATCAACACGAACCGAAGTATCACTAACATTGAATATTTCAGGTTCTGGGTGACATTGCTTTTTTGCGGCCTTCGCGATTTTATAAGACGGGTATATCTTTGGAGCGTTTGATTTTATTACATTGTATTGCTGTCTACATAAACCCGCTTCCACTATTAGTGCCACAACTTCCTCTCCTGGCATGGTTACTGTTTCGAGGGAATCTCTATAGGCTTTCGAATGTTAACTTGATGAATCAAATTAAATATCGTCTGTTTTTTTTCCTCACAATATACCCTGATCGGGTAAGCCGTAGTCCCCCTGGCTCTGGGAAGTTGTGTTTCTTGTGCGGCATTCATATTTAATTTTAAGCTGCAATTTACCGGAAAATATAAGATTAACCAATTTTTGAGGTTTTACTTGACCACATAATAAGATAATTTCACAATATTTTAATTCTACCTTAATCTAGCAGCTGTTCTGATTTGATAAAAATAATTTTGAACATTCATATGGAATAGATGGTGATAAAACAGTTGACGATATTTAATGAACTCACCGAAGGCCGTTACGGACATCAACAGGAACACGGCAAGGAACATGTTTGCAGTGCTAATATCACTGATGCTTAGAGATGGTTAGAGGTAGTTATATAGTCAGAGATGGTCGATAATATTTCTCTGAAAAACCGGTTCCGTTTCATCTAAAAAGGAAAAAGTTGCCACAAAAAATGTATTTAAATAAAGCATCAACACAATTCTGATAGGTGACTCTTTACTACATTATGTACTCGACTTGGTAAAAATACTACAACGTTAGAAAATGCATTTTTCAGACGACTTCCTGATTTGTATTTGAGCATGTATGTAAAAAACAATAGTCGACAGTTTTCACATCTGCCCTGATGATTTCCAACGCGAGTCGGTCCGAAACGTTGGCCGGAGAGTTAGTAATGAAAAAATCCTCTAAACATAACATTCGTGAGAATATCATCAAATTTTCCTGCAAAATAAAACGACGTTTATTCTGGCTTAGAAAATGACAGAGATATACACCAATACACATCGTCCTAAGTTTGTGTTGTTGTCAAATCTGATCGCGCGACCTTCAACCTACTGTAGTTTTCATATTTTCAAATAACTTGTTTTTTGGCAAAATGGAAGTATGCGATATATTTAAATGTTTCCACATTCCAATACTCTGACCTCGAGCTGACAACGCCAACAGGTGACGCGAGGACATAACAGATTCTGGGGATATCTACCACTCTTGGACGTTCTTCCAATATACTTTATATAATTTTATATTAATCAAGGGTGAAATAGCACAATACATTTTTAAATAGACGCACGTCGCGATTCGAACTCGCGGCCTCTGTATTCCAAGCTGAATTTCAAGTAATTTATTTACGCCCTAGTGGGCTTTTACATCAAGTTTATACAATAAAATTATGTTAACAAAGGTAGAGCATTATGTTATGAAAGTACATAAGGAAATAATAATACATTCAAAAGTATAGAAGAGAAAAAATAAACATATGCATATAATATATCCACTATGGTAAACTAATGTGGTAAACTCGTATATTTCAGTAAAATATTTACGAAGAGTTCGTTTTATCACTAATACTGAATCTCCAAATACTCGTATGTCAACATTCCCAAATCTATTGGCAAGATTATGCAGTTGATTTGAGGTGTGTGAGCAGCTGATAGCTAGTTTTAAAATGTTCGCAGAAAAGGTAGCAATTAGTCTCGTATTCCTGGTCCGTACATATAATTTTATTTTGGTGAGAATATCAGGGCTGTCAATAGTCAATATCATGATTAATAAATTTATTTAATAGGACAAGGTTTGAAACAATCCGCCTATCGGACAGCGTAATAAAATTTAGCTGTTTCATCAAATTTATATAGTTAATGTTTTTTTATTGGAATATTCAGCATATATTTAATAAATCTTAAGAATTAACATGCATTTAATTTTACATACAGATTCAATAAAATAAATAATTAAGAAAAAAATGGGCCTTGGCGGACCCCACTAATAGCTTCGAAAATGTGAAATTCTACACAATTTATTTCAACACAAGGCTCTCTGTTGCTAAGGTAACTGTTAATCCAACTCAAAAAAGTACCCTCGATTCCCATCAGACTTGGTTTGCGTCTAAGTCAAAAGCTCATCAGTTATCAACCTGTGATAAAGTCGTGCTGGTTGGGTTCAATAATATTATTGTTTTTTTTATAACGTGTGCAGAAATGTTGATTCCCATCGGGCCAAATAAAAAATAATTTCGTGAAGAAGCTTGTTATGTAAATTGGCGCTATCAATTCCAATGGGCGGCACGTGACTTCTGGGTGTGCTAGAGTGCTAAGATTTAATAATATGACGTAATAGAATTTGCTGTATCTTTTATTTTTGTGTGAAGATTTTCACCAAGAAGATTTTTATGATGGTGAACTCCCAAATCGGTATGCACCACGCTTCTGGGGGTTTTCTTTATAATGAATATTTATTTATCAACTAGACTATTTTATCTATCTTTGAGTCTAAATAATTTTAAAGTGACTAGTTTTGACGTAATTTCGATTTTTAAGAAAATATTTTAATCTTTAAATATCAGTGTTTTAAATGCAGTGCCATAGCCCAGAATGGTCACTTGCTTTGACCCTTGTCCAGATGTGTCCCTTCGACCGCCGGCCCGGGAACCGGCAGGGGGGCGGGGGGAGTGCCGATCTCGACTGACTGTTCCCGAACGCGAGCGAACCAGGCATCCAACAAATCACCCAAGTGACACCCTTACGACAGCCAGAAGACATTTGCCCACGTTGGTCTAAATCTGTTGGGGCGGCCGCATTCCATCTTACATAAACATTACAATTTAACAAGATCTGTACAGCGCCCTTGAGGTGATTTTTCACAAAAACGGCGCTATAAAAATCATCTAAATATTATTATTATTATTTGACGGCCTCCATGGTCGAGTGGTAAGACGCTCCACTACGAATCCAAAGGTAACGGGTTCAAAACCGGCGTGCGCCAATATAATCTTAACACATTTAATTCATATTAAATAATATGAAGTTTATTTGCGGCACGTTCCAGAGTGGTAGATACTCTTAGTATCGCCCTGGTGAAAGATCACCCATTCCGAATAGAAACGTTGCTTGAAATGGCTTTAGCCGTGTTTAGTGACCAGATCTGAATAGCCAGGTACTACCAAACCTTCCTCTTCCCCATATTCTTTTCCCTCCCCACTACCTTCAGTCTCACAACATACCCCTACTGGGGAAGCCACAGTCTCACTGGCTCCAGACGGTTGAGAGCAGTGAAGACTCTTGTGCGGTATGCACTATTAAAAAAGATCACATCATAATGTGTTCGAATGTAAAAGATTGAAAAATATATACAGACAGGATATTGCAAAATTAAAATATATTGGAATACAAAAATTAAACATAATATATTGAAACCTTGTCAGAACTAAAATAAAACGAATTATTAAATTTAATTTCTATCCATGTATCACGCAAATCAAACGACGAGGTATTATTTACCTTATTATTGTAACATCTTCAACACGATATCACAATTGGACGTAGTTATACATAAAGCATCCAACCCCAAAAAGATGAAACTGAGAAAAAGGCGTTTGAAAATATGACGATAAAAAAACATTAGTATGTAATCAGTGTTTTTTTCTTTATAGGCATTATTATAAATAGGTAATTTATAGTATATTAAGGTTTTTTTTTTTTAACCTTACGATATCCTACATTTTATAATGTTTTTAAACTTCAATTTAAGGGCCGGCATCCAAGATAAGCATCCGCTGCCGTTAGGTATTTTTAGTGCTTATAGCCAAGCGTGACAAAAAGGACTCAGGATTTTGATCAAATACCAAATAAAAATACACTGGCGACCATAACATTTTAATTTATTCGCTGTATAAAAATAAATGGATACAGCTTGAAAAGCCTTAATTTTGAAGGCTAAAAGAGGAACAAGCGAACAAAGAAACGTTTTTTAAAATACATACATTTTTGTGTATCCTATTGTATGGTGACGCCGCCGACTGCAAAGTAAAGTAGGTCGTTCTGCAAGTGCAAGGTAGGGCTACTTTATGATAATAGGCAGCTATTTGAAGAGTAATAAATATCTGTTTACAGTTTGATTTAAATAGACTGCACCTGTTGGATCCTAAAATCAACAATTTGTTAGTTATTCTTAACCTGAGGTCTTCTGGTCAATCCTACCCCATTCCCTGTCAATTTGTTCTAATGTCATGCACTATTTGTATGGCCGGATAAAAGTGTATTGAGCAGCCTGTAGCCGGTGACCCCCATCTCGACCACGAAACACAAGCAAAGACGTCAAGAGGGGCATTATTTCGAATCCCGTTTATCAGTTACTTTATCGCACTCAACACGCGCACACACCTCGCTGGGACCACCCAGGGATGGCGCCTTCGTTTCGCATCCATCTAGGATGATTCGTCACCCCACTCAGCATTCAAATCGCATACACGGAAACAGGTGAGCAAAATTGGCATTCCTATTATCCTACAATATACAATCAGGTTAATTTACCAAGCTATTTCATCGTTAATCGTTTTACAGTCCATTTTAATTCAACCAAGTCTTTCCAAAACCGATTCGCGGTTTCTGGATCGAACAACACCTATACATCAGTCATTCCCAAAGTGGTCTACGAGTATATCGACCCCCAGAGGTCGATTCCGACCTACAAGGGGTCCACGTCAATGAAAAAAAAATAGAAGTGCATGAGACGTAAATGGGGGTCCACGAGAGTGGATTCCATTTAGGCAGGCCATCACCAAAATGTCGGTTAATTTTTTGGGGAGGATATTTTGTCGATTTGCTAGTACTTTTCGATTTCAAATCTCTACCGACTAGTGCTTTTTTTCGGAGAGGAATTTTTGTTGATTTGCTAGCACTTTTCGATTTGAGATCTCTACCGACTAGTACTATTTTTTAGCGAGTTCAACTTCAATTGAAGTGTTCACCGCGAAGGGTTCATTTCAAAGAATCAGCAGTTCCTGAAGCGTTCACAAAACTTTAAAGTTTTTCCCAACGCTAAAAAAAAACAATATTAAGACAGAAGGGGGTCTATACAAGACAGAAAAAAATCGGCAAGTGGTTTACGGGATAAAAAGTTTGGGAACCTCTGCTATACAAAGTACATTTTACAAATGAAATGTATTTAATTATAATTAAATGTTACAGAATTGGATAACGTAGATCACTTGCTCAGTAATAATGATTAAAAACACAGTTTGTCGATATGGGTGTTATTTTCATGGTTTTATGGTGGCGCCAGTATAAAAATAATTACTAAAAACCTATGCATTTGGAGCTTGAATGATTTTCAGCTAAACAAAATAAATCTTGTACTTATCTATGGGAAAAAATGTACAACTTGATTTTGGAAAATTGTGAATTGGATGCTTTCTGCATAACTGCGTCCAATTGTAATCTCCCGTTTGCCGTACACAGAATTTGATAAATAATTTTATTTATTTATTTATTTATTTATTTTTATTTATTTATTTATTTATTTATTTATTTATTTATTTATTTATTTATTTATTTATTTATTTATATACGCCCTCAAGGGCTTTTACATAACATAGGTATAAAATAAAATAACAGTGACATAAAAGAATTTTAAAGATGTTGTCGACATATTTAACACATGATAATGAAATATAGACAAATGTTGGTTAAATTTGTTTCGGCAAGTAGAACTGGAATTGCTAAGATTACTTGGCTTCGCTTAGAATTTATTTCATTGTTGTTGTGTTCACTAGTTTATTATTTATCCCAACTTATTGGCTATAACGGTGTTGCTAATGAATATTCTGTGAATTTGATGTTGATCACAAAATTTATCACTCTGTTTTAACCACGAAAAATTGTTTTTATTTAATTTCTCTTGTTATTTTTTTATTTGAATTTGTATTTGCAAATCTGCATATTGTTGTTTATATGCGTGTGGTTCTTTTTGTTGTTAAATGTGTATAAAGCCCAAATTGGGCGTACACACAGTGGTCAAATTATTAGTTACAACTGTAAACGTTACGTTATGATCGCCTTGAAATTTTTTAAAGAGTGAAAATTAATACTTTTATTTGTTGTTTTGGTTATTTAGGTACTTTTTATAGTTTAAAAAATACGTGTTTGAGAAAAACAACAAAATGTTTGGAAAAGTCTCTTAATATTTAATAGAACTTCCCTTTGGCGTCAAATACAGCTTGCACTCTTTTTGGCATGCTCTAAATGCATTTTTTAAACATTTTCTTTTTTAATCCTTTATATCTTTTTACCAAACTTTAATCAATGTCTCAATAAGTTTTTGTTTGTTCATAGTTTTTTTTCGAAATTTTGATTTCCAAAAACTCTCAGGAGTTCTCTATGGGGTTCAAGTCGGACAAATTGCCTGGCCAAACCAAATCTTTGATTTCTTTCAGCTTTAAAAAAGCTTTTTTTTATTTAGCTTTGTGGCAGTGAACGGAATCAAGCAATAAAGTGCATTTAGAAGTATCAGCAACCTATTTATTGATCTGAGGAATCAATCTTGTCCCCAATATATTTTGTAATGATTCTGTTTTATCATCCCATCAACTATGTAAAGGTGTCCTATGCTTCTCCCACTGATCACCAACCACACCATTATCTTCGGAAGATGTTTAACAGTCTCTACGACACAGTCAGGGTTATCTTTCTCGTCCGGTCTTTGCCGGACAAATTAAGATTAATCCATCATAATTTTGATGTGAGACTCATCTGAGATGCAAACCTTGAACGAAATGAAAATAATATTCAATTTAATACCAAATATAACTGAAGCAACCAAAATGAAGAATAAAATATTGAATATTCACATTTCCCTAGTCTGCAAACGTCCTGGGTCGATGTTTAGCCCATGCCAAAAGTTTCAACTTCATAGCTGGAGTCAGTTTTGGTTTCATTTCGCTGTTGTGCAGCATTTGAACCCAATCTCTAGAAGACAACTCCTGTTTTTTCTAGAAGTAATAGTAACGCCGGCTTCATTTGTGACTTTCGTCAACTCTTTTGTACATTTTTCCTGTTTTTCAGGCAAATATCTCGAATTTTTCATTCATCTCGAGGCGGAATAATTCGCTTTCGTTCACATTTTCAGGTCTCTCACTTACTGAAGGTATTTTCCTACCAACTTAAGCCTTTTGTTCATTAGTTGGTTCATTGTTAGCGCATTTACATGTGTAATTTGAAATTTTTTTTGGGGAATGACATAATTTTTTTAACAATGCCGAAATTTCTGAAATCAATTTTTTTTTTTTTGGTTTTTCTCATTTTCGTCAAGTACTGTCGAAATATTTATAGTTAAATACAAAGTATTTACCCAGAATTACATTATATTAACGTCTCACAAAGTCCAAGGACTTAATAATAATATTTACCTACTAAAACAACAAAAACTCAACATGCAACGTTTGACACTTCACAGTAGAATGATCTCAAAAAGTATTTCCTCTGCAAAAGAAGTTTAACAGTGTCGCCAGGATTAAAATATTAAAACCTCTGGCCTAAGAAATAAATAAAGAGCGAATGATTATCAAAAATAAATTTTAAAAAACATAGTGATACTAATAATTTGGCCACCCACTGTAAATAAATAACTTTTGCATCAACGATGTTATCAAGAATGTAAATTTTGTTAGAATAACATTTTCATATGATTTAAAAAATATATATTTTAAGAAATAACCTTGCTGCTGGTCGGGTCAAGATGATACACCGGCGCACTCGTATCTCCCGATTGCTTTATTATTCATTTATTTTTATACTGACGGACCATTGTCCAATAACAAAAAAATACATAACACGAAATGAAAAGAAAATAGCGACAGAGAAAGAATAGGACATACATAATATTTGAATGAAGCAATGAAAAAAATTGGACAAAATACACATTTGAGTCAAAGCCTGATCTAGGTTTTGGTAGGTTTAAAATATACTTCCGTCTTTCACCAGGGCGATACTAGGAGTGCTTACCTCTTCAGAACGCTCTTCAGATATACTACTTAAAAATAGTTTTATATTATAATAATTAAAAGAGTTTTGCGCAAGCCAAGATTCATTAATTTATTTATGCCCTAGTATACGAGTATATAATAATGCATAATTGAGGGAAGACGTTTGAACGCATGACCTCTGGATTTATAGGCGAGGATCTTAACCTCTCAGCAATGAAGACGAAACAGAGAAAGACGCTGCACTCGATGGCTTTGTAATCTACGTAACTGGTCCCGACAGTCTGAAGCCAGTGGAGTATGTTGGGAAGCTATATGTAGTGGGGAGGAGAAGGAGATGGAGAATAAGAAGGTCAAAAAGTATCTAGCTATTCAAATCTGGTCACCAAACAGAGAAAAATCACATGAAGAAAAGTTTCTATTCTAAATAACGGTTTTTTGCCGAGAAAACCCTAAAAGTCTACCACTCTGGAACGTGACGCAATTTTCCGCGTTTATCATTTTCACAGAACAGATGTCGAGAGGCAATCAAGACGTTTTTGAAAATATGCACGAATGTGTTTTTAATCATTAATTGACGTTTTTGCTGATTATTTCTCAAGTGTTTAGGAACTAAACAATAAAGTAACCATACCAATTTTACTGATATTTCGACAATCCACCCGTCACACTACGCTTGATGGATTCATCAAAAAGCATATTACTCAGTTTGTATTAAAAGGGTTAGTAGAACGGAGTATACGTTTTTAGATAATAATAATAATTTCTTTATTAAATTTCTTATACATGACAAACTCTTTAATTTAATGCAAATAAGAAATATAATTTAATTTTTACAAAATAAATACAAATTAAAGTACCATATACTCGTATACACGCAAGAAAAATAAAATTTCAGGCAGTGGCGATGATCAGGCCAATGAGGAGAAACTCTTTCTAGAATCAATAGGATTTCACTTCTGAATCTCTCCTCACTGACATGAAATAAGTCGATATCGAAAGAGATTTTGTTCAGGAGCAAAATACTCCTTCCCACCGGCAGAACCATTGACAGGTTGGTCCAACAGGCAGGAAGATAGAATAATCTATGAAGACGCTGTCTTAGATAGTCATCAGGAACATAGAGACTTACGCGCTCCAAAACAGCAGGGTTTACAATGCAGCCTCGCAGCAGTCTGAGCTGCAAGGAGTAAAGTCCGAGCGTGCCCAGGAGAAAGTTCGTCGGGTAGAGCCACGGATAGTGGCCGTACTCCCTCATGTAAAAAAATCTCAGAAACTTTTTCTGCACCCTCTCCAAGATGAGGGAGTATCCCACCTCACGAGGATCCCAAATAATTCAACCACTCTCCAGCCGACTGCGGACCAAAGAGAAGTAGAGTATTCTCAGAATTCGGGTATCCCGAAAAACTCTGACGGTTCGGAGAACAAACCCTAACATTTTGAATGCCGACTGGCACACCCCTTCGATATGAACACGAAATGCAAGCTCACTTTCGTACACAATCCCAAGATCCTTTACAGTGGAAACGCGTTCGAGATTATGATCGAGCATAGTGCACCTGTGGTAGGTGAAACTAAATGCTCTGGTAAAAGATAGGACTACACATATCGAGATATAAAAATGAAGCTGGTTTTGTCGACTCCATTCAGAAATGTTATCGATATCAGCTTGAAGAAGCAAGCAATCCTCAATACTTCTTATTTGTAGAAATATTTTAGGGTCATCTGTAAAAAGGAGAAAGCGAGAAAAACGGATGACTTCGGCAATATTATTAATAAAAATAGAAAAGAGAAGTGGACCTAAGATTGACCCTTGGGGAACACCAGAAAGAACGGAAAACTCAGCGGATTGGAAGATTCCGTGTGTGACAAATTGCTTTCTGTTTTCGAGGTAACTTCTAAAAAATTGAAGCATATGAAAGGAGAAGCCCATTTAGGCAAGTTCGGCGAGCAAGATATCGTGATTTACGGTATCGAAAGCTTTGGAAAAATCGTTATATGAACAGTCTACTTGGTATCCACTATCTAAGGATCTAGCAACATAACCAGTGAATACCATCAGATGGGTTTCGGTGAATCTTCCTCTTCTGAAACCATGCTGTTCGGGTATAATGTACGCGTCAATTTGAGGCAAAATAAATTTATAAATTAACTTTTCAAATAATTTAGCAGGAGAGGATAGTATGGCAATTGGTCTATAATTTTCAATAGATTTTATGGAGCCATTTTAAAAAATAGGATTAATTTTGGAAATTTTCCATAATTCTGGAAAAGTGGACGAACAGCTAAGCTAAAAATAAAACAATGGTTTTTTTTAAAAGTCAGCGCACCCTTTAATAAAAAAATACGGGAACAAAATCTGGGCCGATAGAGTGTCAGTATTCAGGTAAAATATTACTTATAACTACACATACAAGTTGTTAAATTAATCTCATGATCCAACTTGACTTGCCAAGAAAAAAATATAAGTTGCTTTAATCCACTCATTACAAAATATAAGATACAACAAAGTGGGCATAAAACGACCAACTTTCTGATTTGCTTATAGCACCGTGTTTGTTCCCTCGTTTGACTGCAACTTTTCAGACGACTCTTGACTAGAATGTGGTCACTTCGGCGAGGTCTAGTTCGGTCCCAACAGCTTGAGTTGTCTCAGTATTCGAATCATCCAATCTTTGTGCTTGTAGACCTCGGTGAACGCGGAGTAGGTGTCGGCCCGGCAGCTGGTGCGGTTGGTGCCGAGGTCGGCCTTGACGGGAGCCACGGAGACCAGCGCGCGCAGGTGCCACAGCACCGCGCTGGAGTACTGCTTGGTCTCCGGGAACACCAGCCCGCCGCCGCTGTCGCCCTGGCACACGGAGAAGCCTGCAAACATTAACGATTACTTTATAAAGCCAGCTAATAATAATAATAATAGTTGGCTGATTTATAAAGCGCCGTTTTCGTGACAGAGATATCACCTCAAGGGCGCTTTACATCATAATTAACATAGTATTACAACTAAGGCTTAATATTAACTTATGCCTAATTCTTATAACTAGTGACTTACAACCAACATATTAAAATTAGCACATATTTATAATGTTCGTTGCCCGTGCTGTCGGACCTAGGGTAGAAAAAAAGTGAAGTAAGTAATATTTAACTATATATAAACTATGTATAGCACTCGGACTTAAGTGATCAAAACTCTAGTTAAGGAAATTGACGTTATTGTGGGTATGATAATTTAAAAAGATGAGTCTTTAGTTTTGCTCTGAACTCAATTGAGCTGTCAATCTTTCGCAAATGTGAAGGGAGGTTATTCCAAGCTGTGGAGCCTGCTACGGGAAAAGGTCACTCTCCGAAATTGGTGTTGGGATTGCGTTTAGGTACTGTGAGTCTACCTATGGCCGTTGAAGATGCTGATCGAAGAGTAACTTGTCTCGTGTTAGTATCGCTTGGAATGTACAGTTCCGACAAGTGAGGTGGCGCCATGTCATGTTTCGCTTTAAAAATCATCCTTGCCCACCTTCCTCTTTCCCATCTTAAGCCTACCATCACACGTCAATTGAATGTGCCACTGTCCCACTGACCCCAGACGGTTAAGAACAGTTGGGACTCTTCTACGAAAATGAACCACCATCAAAAAACCTCTGCAAACTCCGTTGGCCCTGGGCCAACGGTGCCTGGCACAGGTAAAATTCTCGTTCGAACAGAAAATTGGTACCAACTCGTATCAAGTATAAGACGAGAGGCGCGAGTTTTTATTCCGCGCTTGTCGGGCCGGGAACTTACGGGTTCAACTGCAGTCCACGAATGGTATAGTTTTTTTCATTTTATATCATATGTATAAAGTATTGTGATTAGGTACTATCATCGCCTTGGCAATTTGCCACCTGGAGCGGACTGCTCCAGTTGCATCTGCATAGGACCGGCCCTGTACAAACTACAAATCCCTAACCTAAGGGTATAACAAGTAAAAACCTTCAACCCTTGGAGTAACAATCAATTTATAATAATAATAATTTCTTTATTCAATTCCTTACACATGATAAACTGTTATTAATTTAATACGAACAAGAAATAACATTTTATATTTGTAAAATAAATACAAATTAAGATACCATATAGATAACTAAAAAATTTCAAAAAAAAGAAAATTAAAAAAAATATCAGGCAGTTAAGTAAGGAGAGCTTATATTTTTACCTAATCTATACAAATTTTAGAAAAATCACTCTCTCTAGGTTTTTACGTCGTATACCATGAGAAAGAAAGAAACAAAACGAGATGTCACATAATGTCGCACCGACGTCGACGCTTGTAAGCATGTCCGGCTACGCGCGAACTTCACATCGTAATAACTAATGTCCAACAGTTTGTGAGGTAATTCCCTAAATTTAGGTTTATTGAAATATTTTGGTGGTTTTATCTACGTAAAAACATTATGGCGATATGTTATATGCGTGTATGTACTAGTAAGACCCAAAAAGTAATTAACATGACGACTTTTCACAAGTGTTTCAACAGTTTTTAATATTTTTGATAGTGCGTTTGGACATTTGTGTTTTTAGGGGAAAAACACATAATATTAACAATGGGGATCCATTTTTATTAACAAGTTACATGACGACACCGCGCATCATGCGTCGACAGACATGTGACCGGTATGCGCACAGCCCGCCACGAGCGTTGAGCCGCCTCTTCGCTTTGAACCGATCTAAAACTGACGCAGCCACGTGGTTTTGAGTCATTTCACAGGGCGTAAAAAACCAGTCACTATTCGTTAGTTAGAATTGATCCGTCATTCATATGGCATTAATAAGTACGAGTTTTAATTAGCAATGCACGTGTTAAATCAAAGCTCATGCTATTATAAGCGCGTGTGTAATATTTTGACTTAACAAGCCATTAAAATGGTGTTTATAAATAGTGTTTTGTTTTTTATGATAAAAATAATCGAAACGATACAAAAAACACTATCTTACAAACAATCGCTTTTACAAATACGAGGCCTGTTCAAAAGAAAAGGTGAATTTTGAATTTTCTCGGACTGTGTACATTCGATTATCGATTTTTTGTTGTTGCTATGTTGGTACACATCTGTTTATTATATTTAAACATCATCAGCCATTTTGGATTAGTGGTTTGTTTTTGACAACTGGAAAGGTAATTCACGTTTTTGTGTGTTCTTCGATTTTTGACTTTTGAAAAAAATGGATCAAAGAATATGTATTGAATTTTGGGTTAAAAATGGAATAAAGTACTCCAACGCACTTAAAATGTTGACTGTGGCATTCGGCGAGTCTACTTTGTCTCAAACAAGTGTTTATAAGTGGTACAAGCGCTTTACAGAAGACCGAGAAGATGTTAATGACGATGAGTGTCCTGGAGTTGTGAAAAAACAAATCATGTATTTTATTCTTTAAAACGCGACTAACCTTTCCAGTTGTCAAAAACAAACCACTAATCCAAAATGGCTGATAATGCTAACATATGATAAACATATGTATACCAACATAACAAAAAAAAACGATAATCGAATGTACACAGCCCACGAAAATTCAAAATTCATCTTTTCTTTTGAACAGACCATGCATCTCTATCTACTTACTCAGGCGGGAATATGTTGGCCGGGCCCGCCAAAGAGAAAGTACAATACGCCAGCGGCAGTCTTGGGACGAATTAAATTAGGGTGAGTTCCGTTGCTGTCGCCTCACCTGTGGTGTACCCAGCGCACAGCTTGTCTTCCGTCAAGAAGCCCAGGAACATGTACTTGGCCACTTCGTCCCCGCACTCCTTAATGTCGATGATCGGCATGCTCAGGACGCGCAGCTCTTCGGAAGTATCGCCGCTCTCCGTCAGCCCCCAGCCAGCTACCTGCGGACAAGGTTTGTGAACAAGAAAACATCATTTCACGCGAAGGTCGTTCGCTTCGAAGGACGTTGTGAACACTCCCATCCGCCCACCAGATAACATGTGAATACTGTACCGACTGCTCCCAACCGTCTAGAGCCAGTAGAACTATGGCATCCCTAATTGGGGTACGTTGTGAGGCTGGGAGCAGTGGGGAGGGAGGGGGGGGGAAGAAAATATGGAAGAAGAAGTTTGGGAAGGATCTGGTTACCGAACACGGCTAAAGCGATATCAAGCAACTTTTCAATTCTGAATGCTGGTTTTTCTCCAGGTATCCTTCGAGTATCTACCACTTTGGAACGTGCCGCAAATAAAATTTACATTATTTAAGCAAAGTCTACAACCAATCACCGTGCCCGTTGCTTTCATACAACAGTGTAAATGCACCATTGGAGATGGTAAATATTTTTGTCACGGCGACATTGTAGCGGTGACTTTGCGCTTATTTGGATTTTCAGAATTCGTTTCCAGTATTATTTTTTTGAGTTTATTTTTCAATCATGTAGTTTTTGAAGAATATAAAAAAAAATATTAAAGGAATCCCACACCTCCGCTATCGACTTTTTTCTAAAGCTATTAGTAACTGGTTTCAAAAGTAGTGACAGGCAATTTTAGTTATTACACCCCTAAGACGCAATTGTTCTGTTACGATGAAAATCTGATGACATTTGACGGTTGTCAATTTCGATACGTAATAATTTACGGCCGAGTTTTGTTTTTTTGGAAATTATTTTCTATATCTCTAGTAAATAATGCTCTGGCTAGTTCAAGATTGTATGATTGGAATCATTTGTTACAAAACTTAAATTCGCAAAATTCGCTTAAATTTCAGGGGCGCACTAGTACTTACTGCCCAGGGCGCTAGATGTCGTGGGACCGGCCCTGATCGGAGCGCTAAAAGACTTAAGGTTGCAGTTGACTTGATGCATAAACATGACGGACGGTCTATTTAATAGATTTCCTTATCTTAACAAATGGCTTGCAATCTTTGGAACACAGACTTTAGGTGGGAATACTGTCCTAGTTTTTCCGGTATTTCAAAGAAGGTGCTCGAGGAACTTGCGTCATTGATCCCTTCGGCACCGGTGCAGTCGGGGAACTCGCCAAACGCGTGACCAATAACGACAGTGTACACATTCGACTTATGAGAATGGGTCGCTTATACGACTCGTTCTTTTGTTTAACAGCTTAGTGTATAATGATTTGCTGGCTTCTGAGTTTCTTCCTTCTTACGACATGGGCCTTTTCAAGACTCAGGTTGACTCCTTCGTTTTCTCAAAAGCATTTGTTTAAACTATTTTTAGGCGCGGGGATTTTAATTTATAGTTTCACACAGCATCTCCAGCGATGAAATAGGCCCCGAGGGAAATTGTTTATCTTTACGGAGTTCATGTTAAAAGATACGGTTTTTTTTACTGGTACTTTCTAAAATAAATTAAAGGAACTAGGTGAGGTCGATTACCATTTTGGATACAATAAGGGGTCGAGATGTAAAACTAATTCCCATTCCCTTGACAAAGGGTCTGATACCTTTCCCATGGAGCCCGCCCTCAGCTGGAATTCGTTCAGGGTGGGGTTGTTCAGATCGAAGCAGATTGGCCGCACGGACCCGCTAAACTCGAGCGGGATGCTCAGGCGCACCAGCGCTATGTCACTCTGTTGTCTGGACTCTGAACCTCTGTAGGATATAGGCAAGTAGATTTGAGCCACCTAGAAATGGGAAGACCATTAAAGAAGGAACATCCAAGATGGAATACATGGAATCTTACTCGAATGCTTTGAGAGATTCCTTGAAAATTCTTGGCAGCTAAATTTGCTTCAAACATTTCTAATAAATTGAAGGTAACGAGTGGAGTTCCACAAGGTTCCCACTTGGGGCCAATTGTTACTATAATTTATAAATGAAATGGTTAAAACAATATGCATCCTGTTTTGAGAAATTTACAGTTTTGCGTTTAGAGGACATGATATTGGCAACCTTATAGTTGGTATTTAGCAAAATTATCTATGTTTATTATTTTTCGATCTTAGGGCATCAAAGCAAATTTCATAGTGGGCTTTCTGAATTTGTAGAACAGTACAGGGATTTGATTAAAATGTAAATATCTATAGGTGATTTGTCGTTCAACAGGAAACGTATCGTCGCCGGAAAGGCAAAAAAAAAGTAACACCGGAGCACTTTAAAGTTTTTTTTGCTTTACAATAAAATTCATAAGCCTTAAGGACCTGGTTAGATTTTGAAAAAAATAGTTATCTTAGGTAACTCATTGCTCTTGTTGAGTCACTTGAAGTGACAGACAGTTAAAAAGTTCAAGCTTGTGTGGCTTGTCTCAAGCCGTCTCTCAAATGGTAAATATGATTGAGATGGCTGAAGGGTCACGCAAGTCTTCAGAATCAAACAAGAGTCAGAGCATTCCATGCAGAAAAAAAAAGAACTGCATCTTTAACAAATTTTGACCATCGTGTCGCTTAAGCCCTTTTGACTACCAGTTACGGTATTATGGTGAAATGTTTTCACTAACATTACCTCGCAAACTCCAAATTTCACCTGGTCAGCTCAGTGTAAATAAATGTCAATAAATTAAATAATTTTTTTTTAAGAAGGCTATATTATTCAAGGAAAATGAGGAAAGGAAAGTATAAATAAAAAATTAGGCAATATGTGAAAAGTGCTAATATTAGCTTTCTTTTAAATTGTACCCACTTTCGACCCTTTGTTGCGATGTCTTGAAGCACCAAACAACCCCAATGTAAATATTTATAGAATAATAGTTGTTCATACATCTCTCTTCTGTACCCAAGACTTGTCATCGTCCAACGCGTTGTCGTACGAGCGATAGAACTTCCCGGCAGCAATCTTGAAGTAGTGCGCACCTATTGCGCCTTTGTCATAGAAAAAGCAGTGGGCAGCTGGAGAAAAGAAAACATTTATTTAATGGTGGAAATATTAGTTTGGCGCCGATTTGTCGAACTAGGGATTCTGTGTCGAGACAACCAGAAAAGATGTTGGCTTTCTCACCCTTCACCCTTCAAAGGTGTTCTCGGCATCATTTCAACAGACAGAGAAAAGGAAGGAGAAGAAGTACGTACGACTAGACGAGTGTGAACTTTTCAATAAAATTTCGACCGGTTCTTCACTGAGAAGTTTTATGGCTGCCACCGTTCTCTTTTTTCTTCATAATTTTGCTAGCCACCCCCTCCTCTGACATCAAATCGAAAATTCACCAAATCGGCACACTGATTCACCTCCCCGCCTCCGGGAACCGGTTCCAAAGTAGCTGAATAAGTGTCGATTCACACCAACGTCCGATGGTGTGAATCGACACTTATGACACCTATTGACGATATTGTTCCGCAAGAGAGCTTATTGATATGATATGAATATCAATCAAGGAGTATGTACCAAGACAAATTTGTGTGGCAGTATATCCTTCTGCCCACCCTTGTGATATTTAACTACTTATTTAGTCAAATAATTATTTTGAAGTGTTAAAATACTTACATCGCAGATTTTTTTTAATGAAAAATCATTTTTTTATCACAAAATAATATTTTTATTGATTATTAATTATTAAAAATATTATTTAGTGATAAAAAAATGGTTTAAAAAAAAACTGCGATGTAAGTATTTTTACACTTCAAAATAATTATTTAACTAACTAAGTAGTTAAATATCACAAGGGTGGGCAGAAGGATATACTGCCATACAACTTTGTCTTGGCACATACTCCTTGATTGATATTCATACCATATCAATAAGCTCTTGCGGAACAATATCGTCACTAAGCGGATCTGGACGTCGGTGTGAATCGACACTAAAGAATCGGTTCCAAACTGGTCTGCGGTAACTGGAATCCCAGTGACAGCCCACTTCAGATAGCAACCGTCTCTATGTAGGACTTGGTTGGGTTGGGTTGGACGAAGTCAGAAAAGCAGTTCATCAGTAAAGGGGTTCAGGTGATGTGTCCACTTACCACTGACGATGATGTTGGAGTAGAGGATAGTGCCCCCGCAGATGTGCTCCATCCCCCCGTTGGGCTGCGCCTGGTACACGCCCACGTGCCAGGGGAAGGCGTGCTTGGTGACTATGTTCCCATTCACGATCAGCTCAACTCCAACGGGCTTTTCAAGTCCGCAAACTGGAAGACATGGATACAGAGATAACCCGATATATTTTCATTTCGAGATTTCCTACCCAGAACGATATTTTGACCCCTTGGAATATCGAGATTCCATCTGAAACTGACTGAGAACTAATTATTGCGTATCGTCGCCACGTCGGGTTCAATTTTGTTTAAATTTATACGGCGGTCAAAAGTCAATTGAGTTAAGTTTGTTACAATCAGTAAGTAGCTGAGTAGAAAATGCGCTGGCTCACCCAGGCATCAGGGGTTCAATTCTTTTGCCATCTAATTGTTCCATCATTGCTTAAGCAACATTTTCCGCTTACTATAATGGTTGTGTGAGTTTTTCAAATACTGTCGTGTTATTCGTAATAGAGTTTCAAAACAAATACGGTACTTCCATTTGAGGGTATTTATTAAAATGGCAAAATTTAGACCCACGTGCTGCTGTTTTGAAAATAAAGAATCCCTCAGAAATCCTTCCAAAATCAAAAAATCTAAAAGGCTCGTGACGCCAAAATTAAATTACTGAATTATGGCTACTACAGTTTTGCTATTTTTTATAGTAAATACCGCACGAGAGTCCCAACTGCTTCCAACCGTCTAAAGCCAGTGAGACTATAGCATTCCCAATTAGGGTATGTTGTGATTCAAACGATAGTGGCGAGGGGAAGGAGATGCAGAAAAAGAAGGTTAGAAAGTTCTTGGCTATTCAGATCTGTTCACTAAACACAGATAAAGACATTTTAAGCAACGTTTCGATTCTGACTGGTAGTCTTTCTCCATGGCGACTTTTAGAGTATCTGCCACTCTGGAACGTGCCGTAAATATACTATATCGTCTCGCCTAGCCATGTCTGCCACCATTGCTTAAGAACACTTTGCACCTATTATGGGGGTGGTTAGGAAGTTAGGTGGTTAGTAAGAGGAATTCAAATATTGCCAGGTTAATTGTAACCTGAGAATGTTTGTCTTTCTAAAAAACAAAAGAGACAATACTAATCATTCTTAGCATTGATATTTAAATCCCTGTGTATTTGTATGTTTATTTATTGAATGATGATTCCCTTACTTGCTCTACACGTGGGTGGAAATTCATTCCAAAGACCATCCTGGCAGATGATGGGGTACAGGCCATTGACCTCTCCGAACTCTCGCTTGCATGTCGAGTGTATCTCCGTTCCGTGCGGCACAAAGTCTCCACAGTCGATGATGTCACTTTTTGCAGATTTGCACACAAAGTCCACCGAGTACGAAGTTGGCATGTGACACTTTCCTGAAAATCACGTTGAAAACTTGAAGCACAATTTGAAAAAAATAAATTGCTTTAATGATTTCCGACGGTCTCAATCTGACCCTGATTACAAACTTTCATAAACGTGGTGCGCAAAGTGAGCATTGAGAAATGTATCAGGGGATGTTTTAATTTATGAGGGGATGGTGTGAGGGGGGGTCTTTTGAGGAAATGAAGGAGTGAACTTAGGTCTCAAAGAAGCCCATGTTGTAGAAGGGATAAAACACAGAGGCTGGCAAATCATTCAACAACTGTTGAACACAAAAGCGAGTCATGCACCGGTGCGCGTTTGTCAAGATAGGGGAATCTATTGGGCCGCCCGTTTCTGCACAAAGTCAAGTTTGAACCAACCAAAATCATATGAGACTTGAAACCATTTTGACAATTCCATACACCATGTTTCTATGTTTTCGACACTGGACTCGAGATCAGTTCATCGAAAGTTTAATGTTATAATGAATCGGAACAGAAATGCGCTCGCAATTCGTCAAACAGGTAATCCATTAGCATCATCTTAAACGATCCAAACCGGTAAAGTTCTTACCTTCGCGTATTTCATCAAAGGTCCTACCTCTCCGTATTCTATTGATTTTCTTTATTGGGCAGTTTTATTAACACCAGATTTACGGCCATTTTTTTATATACCTATTTATATTACTATAACTGAAGATAGATTTATTTACTCACACTAATGCAGCCGTATGGTCAACTTCGCCAGACTTCCACCCTCGAAAAGACATTTTTTATTGCCCCATAAATCATAATGCGCCGAATGTGTTACGCAACTAACGATTATTTGTAATTTTGGTTTGAAACAAAATATCCTTCACACCGATGACATTCTTCTTCATTGCTTTACACAAATTGTTACACTATGATTATTTTGGTTTAGAAGTAATAATTTCACAAATGGGACAAATGCAAAAGCGTTATTTCAATTTAACAGGGGTCCGTAGAGAAAGGTATATAGCCACTAGATTTTAAAACAATAAGAAATTTTCGAAATTAAAAATACAGTAAATATAATATTATAAATAATTATAAAAAAGTCGTAAAAAAAAAACAAAAAAATACTGTCTGTGTGGTAAAATTTGCAAACAAAATCAGAAATTCGTCAATTTGACGGGGGCCGTAAACCCAGTGTTAATGGTGTTTGATCATTTGAAAAGTCATATTCAAGGCTTTCAATATCGTTATTTACCCTACCGTCGGACGCGAGGCCGCACTGTGCGCGGCAAGTCCGCCTTTTTGTAGTTTTCGAGGAGAAGCAATGGACGAAATGTCTCGGGACTTTGGGTGATCTCTGTTCATTATATTCACGATCTACGCACACTACCTGCATTCATCTCACCGTCATAAGTCAGTTAAAATCTTGTTAGAAAGTGAAGCAAGCCAGTATCATCACAGGCGCAGGTGAGAGCTAAGATAACAATAAAAAAGTTTCCCCAGGTCCTATAACAAGCAGCTAGAGAAGCTGCTACTGAGAAGGATGCTTTTAAAAAATATATATTTTTCAAAATATTTGATAGTGTTGCATTCTTGTAGTTTTGATGCGGGTCTAATGTGGTGCTTTTTCCTTTTCAAAAAAAAATTATACCTAACGTTTGATTTTATGACTATTTAAATATATGTGAATCTAAACAGGATAAATTTACCCTTCTGGAATAATCACTTCCCACCGTGCAGATGACAAACATTTTTATGAAAAAAGTGTAGTTTTGGGTTGCCGCACTCAGTGCGGCGCGCGCCCGGTCATGTGATTCACGACAGCGCGCCCAGCAGTAGGTTCGAGTGAAGGTCAACATTTCTTTATCGATGTATAGACGTTTTGGATCCAAGCTGGCCGATGAACAACTGATTACATCGTTCGCTCGTCACTAACGCATTTGCAGTACGAAACAACGCGTAGAGCCGCAGACGAGCACATTTGGACTATTTGGAGCCGTTTCTAGTTCCGATGTAAGGCTGGTAACATTTTTTGAGTCTAGGGAGTTATATTTGTGAATAATGAATATATCAAAAGATAGGGAAAGACTAAATCGAGGTAGCTGTTTACTCACGGTGACAGGAGGGGATGGGCGACCACTCGTTCATTTCGTTGCACTCCACGAGGGGGGGGCCTGTGATGTCGTGGCCCGTGTCGCAGGAGTACGACATGTAGTGGAACTGTGCCACCAACATGCCGGGACGTATGTTCGGCATCCTGTTGATGACGTATCTTCCGTTGGCTGGGTACGGCGGCAGCACGCACCCACTCCTGCAAGCAGAGCGCAGTTGTTGTGCATCGGTCTGCATCTTGGAGCAAGAATATATGCGAGAGAGAAAGAGACAAGAAAAGCTGTCACATAATATCGCAGCACTTTTAAGTACGTTAGGATATTCTCCGTCCGCGCTAATTTCACATCTTCGAGTCGTATAACTTACGTCAACGGATTTTGAGGTTATTTTTTATATTTGTGTTGGTTAAAAAACTTGCAGTGGTTATACAAACAAACCGAAAAAGATGGTGATATGTATTATGCGTGTATGTTCAAATAAAACCAAAAAAAAATTATAAAGCATCTCTTTTCAGAGGTATTTTAACAGTTTTAAATATTTTTGACGGAACTTGAGAATTTTCACATTTTAATGATATAAAAAAACATAAAATTAACAAAAAGATTCGATCATTATTAAGGTACACCTTCTGTAATTAGTGTTTGTGTGATATTTTGACTTTGTTCATTTTAATGGTGTATTGATATTGTTTTGTTTAATGTGTTCAAGTATGTTTATTAAAAATGTCTTCCATTCCATGTGGGCGGTAACTTATAGGCTGTCCAACATCTTTTAACATATCTAAGTCTCTTTTTATCAAGTCAGGATAAAGTCAACCGACCTGACTACACTGTTTTGCAAAGATACCTATCCATATATTCTTACACCAAGGTCTGCATAGTTCTCACGAGCGCTCAGGAGATTGATTTCTCGGCATATTCCTTTTAACACTAGCCCACTTCTTTTAACCCAGTGATCTATTTCTTGTTAAAGGGTTGATCCGAGCTGTGAATCGTAAACAAATCGAGAAATACATCCCTTTTACAAACCGACTCCTTGGAATAACAAGGTTCCATCTGACACAGCAATGTCATGCGATAATGGGCTCTATAGAAAGCTACTTTAGAGTTTATTATCGCATGGCAGTGCGGTGTCAGGTGTTACCTCTTTATTCCAAGGGTTCGATACCCTAACAATTTTTTTTTCGATTTTTAGGTTACGATATTTTCTTCACTTGAATTTTTGAATTTGTAATACTTTACAAGAATATGATCCCTAGAGTGAGTTTAATTGAATGGAAGAAGAAGTTGGGGACGCCCGAGGAAGTCATGGCACGATCAAGTGAGTTGAATACTTGAATCGGGCCACGTGAAGTCAGAATAACAAAATAGTGTGTATGAGACGATGTATGAATGTGAACGAAGCAAGGAGTGTGTGCCAAGACAGAGTTGTACGGCGGCCCGTCCTCTCTGTCTATCTCTGCGGTAAACGGCGTGATGATTAGTTAGTTAGTTTAGAGTATAAGATCGTTAATAGAGTACATTATGTACTTCTTGAAAACTATTTATTGTTTGTTTTTAAACTTATTTTTACTTTAGTATTTGTGTAATTATGATTGCCATTTTTTGTGTTTTTTGCAATGTTTTGGTGTAAAACTGTTTTTGCAAATATAAAATAAATAAATAAAATAAATATGTTAGTAAAATATTCGATTTTCAAAGTTTCCCAAACGCAGATTTTATGAACTAATGAAATAATACAAGTATTATTTTTAGGTCTTGATTGAAAAAGTCACCAGTCTTAGTTGAAAAGCACTGATCTTAACCCTTTGCTGTACGTCCATAGTTATATATTTACGAGTATAAGCCAATAGTTTTTTTTATGGGTTAATAATAATAATATTTGGATGCGCCATTTTTGTGAAAAATCACCTCAAGGGCGCTGTACAGATCTTATTTTCAATTATTACATATTAATTCCTAGTTTAAATAAGTTAAGGGTTAGTTGATAGATACGTTGTAGGTTGTATACATTAAGTTGTAAGGAGCCCATGGGGTGTTTCCTTTCACAAAAACGGCCCTAAAAAATCAGCCAATTACTGTTGCCATGTAGGTAGAAATAATTACAAAAATATTTTGATAATACTTACTGTCCAGGGCTTTGGGCTGCGGTTCCGGAAACATCTGCAAAATTTAAACAAAGCAGCTTACAAAAAAAACGGGACACCTGGAATACGACGTCGTTAAGGTGTACAGATCACACTATTGTTATTATATTTATAATTTGACCGGGTGTCGTAACCAACCCAACCTATACAAACTTGCGATAAATCGCTTTCTCCGGGTTTTTACGTAGTACACCATGAGAGAGAAAGAGACAGCAAATATAATACACCGCTTCTATGTACTGTCACAATGATCTTGGGCTCCTGGGTCACCGCGAGACTCCACCCACATTTTTTATGATGCCACTAAACTTGACACAACTAAACGAATTTTTTAGGTTATATGCTATATTTTTAGTTGATAACAATACTGTGAAAAAGTGGTTATACGAATAAACAAAAACATTATGTCGATATGTGCTATGAGTGGATGTATAAATACCCTAACCTTAGTCTTAGCCACGCCCAGGTCCGCCGAGTCCGGTAAAAATCATCAAAAACTGACTACACTGCCTTGGAGAGATACCACTCTATATACTCTAAAGTTGTAATGTTATATTTTGACAGAATCGTAAAACATCGACATGAGTATCCCACGGTAAATGATATTTATTCCTTATGGCTCTATTTTTATAGTTTTTATTTGCATCTAAGGAACTCTCCAGATTTGATCATTATGACATCCCACTATCCGAGACAAGATACTCTCCCTGGTCAAGATAATATTGATCTTCCAGAATCATGCTCAATGAATACTGCCGACTCGGGCAGTTTTCCCTGACTCTTACCTTTGCACGTGGGTCTCTTCGTCCAGGAGCCAGTCTTGCAGACGGAGATGGAGTCCTCGCTGGAGTAGCCCGGCTGGCAGCTGTACCGCAGGATGGTGTACTGGGCCACCCTGTCTCCGGGGCGCTTGTCGACCACGAAGTCACCCACGAACGAGTAGTTTCCGCGGTCCGGCGGGGGGGGAAGGGTGCACGAGGTTAGGTCTCTGTAATATATACATACATATTTAAAGTGAATATCGCACAGGGTTCCCGACCGCTCCCAACAGTCTGGAGCTTGTGAGACTATGGTGTCCCCAATTGGGGTACATCTTGAGACTGAAAGTAGCGCCGAGGAGGAGATGAGATATATGAAGGATGGGAAGTACCTGTCTATTCAAACCTGGTCAGAAAACACGGTTGAAGTCTTAGATGAATTAAATAATGTAGATACGTTACTGAAACAACGCGCGTGAATGCACTAAGCCGAGTGCGAGAGACATACCTGAGATTTACTGCGTTTAGTATCACGCAAGCTGTCACGGGACAATGGGAACCCTTCAACCGAAATAATGTGAGATAGCGAGTGCAGATATACATAGGTGTGTGGAAGACAACCGTTTCCGTACGTCGTACTCTACTTGGCTAGTCGCTCAGTAAGTTCGTCGGGGAAGAGGATTATAACAGTAACGCGGGACGTTCATATAGCCATCTCATCCGTACACACAGTTCTGTTTAGTATTGCTATCCTTTTCATAAGCGTTATGAGTTTTGAAACTTAAACCAAGACTGTGCCACATTTATCGTTCGATTTGTATGAATATGACTTGTTTTGTATTTTATGTCTATGGTTAAAGTGATGACTTGTCAAGCAACGTTTCGATTCTGAATAGCGGTCTTTCACCAGGGCGATTCTTAAGTCATCTACCACTCTGAAACGTGCCGCAAATATACTATACACATAATATCAAAAAATACTTTTAAACGAATATATTTTTTCTCGAAATATTTCCAAAAACAAATAACATAGGATTGTGTCTAGAAAACGCTTTCGTAAACAAGGTCAAATGAAGGCACTACGTCACCCTCCTTCGGATCATATGGTTGACTTTTACTTTCTGGTATACGAAGAGGTCAAATGGCTATATCGTCTGTATATGCTTTCAAAAAAATGCCAAATCTTTTTGATTTGAAATTTGGATCGCCAAGAAATTGAATTGAAGGTGCTGCAATACGATGCGATGATACGGCCTCCATGGTCGAGTGGTAAGACGCTCAACTACTAATCCAAAGGTTGCGGGTTCAAACCCGGCGTGCGTCAATAACTTTCATTTAATTAATATGCGTCATAACACATTTAATTCATATAAAAATAATAAAAACTATATTTGCGGCACGTTCCAGAGTGGTAGATACTCTAAGAATCGCCCTGGTGAAAGACCACCATTCAGAATCGAAACGTTGCTTGAAATTGCTTTAACCGTGTTTGGTGACTAAATCTGAATAGCCAGGTACTTCTCAAACTTCCTATTTCCAATCTCCTTCCCCTCCCCACTACATTAAGCCTCACGGCATACCCTTTTTGGGGATGCCATAGTCTCACTGGCTCTAGACGGTTGGGAGCAGTTGTGATTATTTTGCGGTAATCATATAAAAAAGCACCATGCGTATGACCAGTGACGGCTCGTGATATTTTAGTTTGCTAGGATAAGATTGAAAAATACGACGCTATTAATGCTGCGTTATTGTACCGAAAATGATTTTTATTTTTAAAAAAATGTAGGAAAATTTTCAGGATTTTTCAGCTGCACGGCTTGCTGAAAAATCTTCATACAAAGAATCGTTTTCGGCTACAACAGCAGCAATCACGACGTTTCTTGTAATCTTAGCACTCTGGCACACTAAAAATAAAGCCGGGAAGTCTTTTTATAAGCCTAAAAGAAAAAATCGTTTAAAACCTGTAAAAATTTAAGTGTAAAAACTTCTACTTACAAACCACGTTTCGAATTTCTTTTTACTGAATATTGTGAAAAATAAAGTATTTTAGAATCATGACCGGAAAACTTTGTGACATTTGTGGCGTCACATGGAAATAAAACATGCTTTCGGTGAAGTGCTTCTTGCACAAATCAAAACTGGCGGCCGGCGTCAAGTGGCAATTTCAACCATGTCACCACCAATGTAAGGAGGGCGTGATTTGGTCCGACTGGATCGCCACAATACAATTATATTATTATTCAATCAATAAACTGGTATAACTCACGGAAGTGGAGAGGTGCCTATTGCTAGCCCATTTCCGTCAAGTTCTGCAAAAAACAAAAACAAAAATGTCCAACAACGAGTAATTGGTATAGTTGATTAACTTGTAAGTTATTAACCCACAAGAGTCCCAAACTGCTCCCAACGGCCTAGAGCCAGTGCGACTGTGGAATCCCCAATCGGGGTATGTTGTGAGGCTGAAGGTAGTGGAGAGGGGAAGATAAAGAGTTGGGAAGTACTTAGCTATTCGGAACCTTCACTGGCTCAAGTGCACTGAAAGAATCCAGTACAAGTTGTGCTGGATGGTGTTTAAATCCATTAACGAAATAGCCTCACTGTACATCACCGAACTATGCGTTCCAGAAAACATTCTTCTAAGGCAGTCGACTCTTAGATCAGCGACGCCATCGGCTATCGGAAGGCTGATAGAACCCAAACGCAATCCAAATACTAAGTTTGGAGATCGCGCTGCAGAAGTGTCGGGGCCGAAGGCTTGGAATAAACTCCCTCCAGAACTAAGATGTATAACGAGCCCAACAGAATTTCGGTCCGAACTGAAAACTTACCTTTTCAGACTGTCATATCCTCAAATTCATTAAAAAAATCTCAACATAATCTGTTTCTCGACGAATCACCTTTAAATATACAAAGTTTAACCAAATCCTGTACTGTACGACAAATTCAGAAAGTCCATATTTTAATTTCGCTCCCATGCAATCGGGATAAAAATTAAGTTAATAAGTGTGTCTATTTGATGGAATCTGACAGGTAAGTATGTTCCTGTATATTTTCTCATTTAAACTAGGAATTGATATCTAATAATAGAAAATAAGATCTGTACAGCGCCCTTGAGGTGATTTTTCACAAAAACGGTGTTATACAAATCATCCAAATATTATTATTATTATTATTCACATCTGGTCACCGAACACGGCTAAAGCCATTTCAAGCAACGTTTAGATTTTGAAAGGTGTTCATTCAACAGGACATTACTCAGAGTATGTGTGACTCTGGAATGCGCCGCAAATAATTAACTTTGTACAATTTAGCTATAGTTTATTTGCGGACGTCAGTATTTGAACCCTTAACCTCTGGTTTCGCAGTCGAGCGTCTCAGTCACTCGTCCTCGGAGGCCGTCAGCTCACAAATCGAAATTGAAAAATATTTTAACAATCAACAGATCTACAATGGCCCACTATCGCGGAGAAATAAAAAAAATATTGTGACGTCATAAGATACAAAATCGCATGGCGCCACTTGACATTTTATGTTGGGCCCTTTTTTGCGAGATAAAAAAATAAATATTTAAAAATGATGTCAAAAAAATAAATGAACATACTGTGTATTTAATTAAACCATTTTAAAAGCTTTACATTTTTAATTTAAGAATATAAACACCCTAAAAAATCTTTACTGCTGATTGGTTCGCCCTCATCCAGAATCTGCCAGTGTCATTTGGTCCCCTTTCTATACCGTTCACATTCATCATATTGAATCCGTACAACATCGCTTCTTACGCGGAATCACGTGGAGATTAGGGCGAGAAAGAGGCGATTATTCATTTATGATGGAATTGAACCAACATTAAAAATTTCTTCATTAGAAAAGTGTAGAAAATACTTTGATTTAATCTACATTTTGAAAATGATTAAGTGTATTATTGACTCTTCTTTTCTGTTGCCACTCACCCAGTTAAACATTCCTTGTCATTGACTCAGAAACAATGAATCGCTGTTACTCAATTAATTAATAATCTCGTCGAATTTAATGTTTCAAAGACCCAATCATGTCTGATTACGACTAAAAGGGATCCAAATGACAATTTAGTCTCCTTCAACGGAAGTAATCTTCCCAACAAACCTTCCATTGAAATGCTTGGTGTAACCTTAAGTGACCAGTTAAGACACCGGGGCTCCATCGAAGCCAGAGTTAAGTTAGCCTCTCAGAAGTTGGGCGTACTGTACTATGTACAGGGCCCGCAGATACTTCAATAGCACACAACTGCTGACCCTGTACAAATCGCAAGTACGCCCCACTGTTGAATTTGGCAGCCACCTCTGGTCTGGAGCCCCTAAATACGTGAAAAAGACCCTTGACTATGTGCAGAAACGGGCGGTCCGTTTGATAGATTCTCCTATCTTAACAAACGGATTGCAAACTTTGGAGCACAGACGTCAGGCGGGAATGCTGTCCTTGTTCTATAGGTATTTCAATGGAAGATGCTCCGAGGAACTTGTGTCATTGATCCCTTCGGCACCGATGCATAGTCGGGAAACGCGCGCTTAACCTTTGTAGACGGTTGACATTCAATACATGAGAACGGGTCGCTTTTACGACTCGTTCTAATGTTCAACAGCTCGGCTATGGAATGATTTGCCGGCCTCTGTGTTTCCTCCATCTTTCAACATGGGTCTCTTCAAGACCCAAGTTCACTCCTTCCTTTCCTAAAAAAAACCATCCACACAGCATCCCCAAAGATGACATAGGCCTTGAGGGAAATTATTTCCCTCAAGGCCTCCCGTGTGGAGTTATTGTAAAAAAAAAAACTCTACTAATTATGGGTATCATTCTTCTCTGTCCAGAATGTCGAGACTTGTTTTTTTTCAGTTTTATTTATTTTATATTAGTTACTTTGTACATTCAAGTTAAAAATAATAATAATAATGTTTTATTCCGGAAGGTGTGCAGGAGTAGTCCAATGCAATACCTTCCATGATTAAAAGCAGTTAATTATCTCATTATCTTTTTGACTTTATAATGTTTTAACTAATAAACTACTTATATTTTGATTTATATGCATTTTAAATAGTTTTTACTTTGAATGTATTGATTGGCATAATTTTGATGGTTCCGGCAGCGCATTATAAGATTTCATCCCTTTATATAGTAAGCTATTTTGTGAGTTGGCTTTATTATTTTCTGGTAGTCTAATTTCTTTGCATGCGCCTGTATTATATTTGAAAATTTCAACATTGTAGATAATTTTGTCAGAAAGATATTGTGGTAACAAGTTGTTCTTCATTTCATGAATAAACATCCATGTGTTTAATGTTAGCATCTGTTTTACTGTTAGCCAATTTAGCTCCTCTGACATTTTAGTTACTTTAGAGTATCTATTTCGCTTAAGTATAATTCTAATGATGTTTGCCATTCTTAACGACTCTGCCTGGCTTTGATTTGAATGATTTTTCTTATGTTTGTTTTGTCCTATTTTTGTCATCGCTTCATTTAATATTATGTACGTGCTGTTCTTTCTCTTTTGCTCTTTTTTCCTATTTCGTGTTTTGTATTTTTTTGTTATTGGACTTTAGTCCATTAGTTTAAAAATACATTTATTTATTTATCTTGTTGAAATATATAACATTGGTTTGGTCCATGTCTGCATGGTCGAGTGGTAAGAGGCTCGACTACAAAACCTGAGGTCGCGGGCTAGAAACCGGCGGGCGCAAATAAATTTTATTTAATTAACATGTGTCATAACACAACTAATTGACATAAAAATAAAACAAATTATATTTGCGGCACGTTCCAGAGTGGTAGATACTCTAAGTATCGCCCTGGTGAAAGACCACCATTCGGAATTGAACTGTTGCTTGAAATGGCTTTAGTCGTGCTTGGTGACCAGATCTGAATAGCCAGATACTTCCCGACCTTCCCTTTCCTCATCTACTTCCCTTCCCCACTACCTTTTGCCTCACAACATACCCCTATCGAGGATGCCATGGTCTCGCTGGCTCTAGACGGTCGGGAGCAGTTGAGACTCTGGTGCGGGATTCACGTAAAATAAAATATATCTGTCTCACTAGGAGATTCCCGCGTCGAGACAGACGTAGTGTATATACATTTTATAATATTAAATGTAAATATTAATAAAAAGAAAAAATAATAAAAAAAGAAGAAATAAAAAGAAGAAAATAAAGAAAGGATGAAATTAAATAAAAATAAGAACAAAGTTATTACGTAAAGGTTAAATTTTATAGATATTGCTTAGGAGTAAGAAGCTGTGCATGAGGTGCATGAGGTGCATAAGGTGCATGAGGTGCATGAGGTGCATGAGGTGCATGAGGGGCATGAGGTGCATGAGGTGCATGAGGTGCATGAGGGGCATGAGGTGCATGAGTTGCGTGAGGTGCATAAGGTGCATAAGGTGCATAAGGTGCATAAGGTGCATAAGGTGCATGAGGTGCATGAGGGGCATGAGGTGCATGAAGTGCATGAGGTGCATGAGGTGCATGAGGTGCATGAGGGGCATGAGGGGCATGAGGTGCATGAGGTGCATGAGGGGCATGAGGTGCATGAGTTGCATGAGGTGCATAAGGTGCATAAGGTATATAAGGTGCATTGGGTAATATACTCACGTTTGCAATAAGGTTCCCTAGACCAGGTCTTGGTCTCCCCGCACACGCTGACGACGTCGGAGACCTGGTAGCCGGCGTCGCAGGAGTAGCGCAGGATGGTGAACTGGAGCACCTGGTCTCCGGGCCCGAGGGGCTCGCTCCCCGGCGACGCGAGCGCGTACGCCCCGTGCTCCGGGAACGCCGGGAGGGTGCAGCTAGAAGGACAAGCGGGGTACGTAAGAGCCTCCGGGGCCGACTGATAAAAATCCTCGATAATCCACGGGTATTGGGGATGCCCGTAGTCCCACCGGCTCTAGGCAGTTGGGAGCGATATTCACATAAAAAATAAAAAAATGGAAAAGGTACTATTTTTATTTTTACGTTTAATTTGCAAAATTCCATATCGTCGCTGAAAAAGCGGCAATTTGGTAAAAAATTAGTTAAATATCGTCAACGCGAAAATACCTCGTGTGTATCAAGAGCGTAATTGTTCAGGACGAAATTAAAAAACGATTTTTGAGAGTTAGCGATTGTTTTTTGAGACATCAAAAATTCGCTTTGTACTTCATTGAAACTTGAAGTACAAATATTATGACCGGTCGGTAGCTGAGTGGACAAACGCGTCGGATTCCCACCCGGGTGTCGTTTAGTTTTTAGTTTTATTTATTTTATATTAGTTACTTTGTACATTCAAGCTTACAAGTAGCTAATTATTTCATTTTCTTTTTGACTTTATAATATTTTAACTTATTTACTACTTATTGTTTTGATTTAAATGCATTTTAAATAATTTTTACAGGCTATTTTGAATTTATTGATAGGCAAAATTTTGATGGTTTCCGGCAGAGCATTATAAGATTTCATCCCTTTATATAGTAAGGTATTTTGTGTATTGGCTTTATTTTTTTCTGGTAGTCTAATTTCTTTGCATGCCCTTGTATTATATTTGTGAATATCAATATTGCAGATAATTTTGTCAAAAAAATATTTTGGTAACAAGTTGTTCTTCATTTTATGTATAAACATCAATGTGTTTAATGTTGGCATCTGTTTTACTGTTGGCCAATTTAGTTCCTCTGACATTTTTGAGTATCTATTTCGACTGAGTATAATTCTCATTGCTCTATTTCAGAGAATTTGAAACCTGTTTTTTTCTTTGTCGTTACACAAGAAAAGAATCGTTGAACAGTAGTAAAAACGTGGAGCAATAATGGAGTTATATATTGTGATTGCGGTTTTTCTGCAAATTTTTTGACGAATTCTTCCTAAAAAAGAGATCTTCTTCCCAATTTTCTTTAGTATATACTCAGCAGCTTGTTAAAGGTTAGCTTTGCATTTAATATAACTCCTAAGTATTTCGTTTCACTTACATTTTCAATAATGTCACCATCAATTTTAATGTTGCTTTTACTGCATGTTTTCTTAAATCTATAACATTATATTTCTAACATCTTCCGCTTCTTATGATGGCAGTAGGAGTTTTTCGAATATTGTCAGGTTATTCGTAACCCGGGAATGCTTTGTCTTTCTTTAAAAAAAAAAAACAAATTGAAGCTCTACGCAATGTCATATTTAACTCTTTTAATTGACCACATGGGAAGTATTTTCGCGTTGACGACGATATGCAGTTTCGAACAGTTTTTTTCTCGATTGATTCTGAAGACCAGTGGCCTTTCAGCTATCTAAAATATATTTACCGTTTGGGAGAAGGCTCGATTCAAGCGACACAAGTTCGGGACTTTTTAAGCTTTTTATCGCTTCAGGTAACTCAGTGAGCATTGCGTTACCTGAGTTAAGGTTTTTTTTCAAAATCCAACCAGGTACTGAAGACTTATGAAAGCGTTCTGGTGTAGGCTTCCTAAAATAAAGCTTCAGCCCTTTTGCCTTTCCGGCGACCATATCATTATTTTTAAATTTAAAGTTCAAACATTTAAAGCCATTGCGATTAGGCCACAAGCCGTCGCCATGTTGTCTAGCCACAGATTGATAATGACTTTTAATAACTGATTTGATCTAGTTAACTAAGAACTCACTAATGTAAACATAAATTCAGTCAATTAAATACAACCATCAGATAATAAAAATTTGGATAATAGCTTTTTCACCCTAAGAACTCATTCATATATGGCTTGCCAAAAGTAATAACTGTATACAAATTTACAAAAACTAAGTTGTATTTCTATTTAATTAATGTTTCTGTAATATATATATATATATATATATATATATATATATATACTGTTTACAATGTATAGATCTCTTGTTACAATATATAAATGTATTTTGTATGATTATTCTGCTTTTATTTTTATTATTATTTTGCTGTTATTACTGTTAACTGTATTTAAATAAAGATTTATTATTATTATTATTAAAGTTGGATAGCCGTAGACATTAGATGAGGGGTATTTGAATAAGCCCCAGCTAGTTAGCAGAGGTTTTAACTCTGAGCATCAATGTATCATTTCTAATAGCTCCGAGTATTGTCAACTCCGCTGTGATCTCTACGTGGGTCACCCCGAAAGTGATGAATACTCGTACATTAC
This sequence comes from Drusus annulatus, assembly GCA_022651775.1. Classification (NCBI taxonomy): domain Eukaryota; kingdom Metazoa; phylum Arthropoda; class Insecta; order Trichoptera; family Limnephilidae; genus Drusus; species Drusus annulatus. The sequence goes on from JAGWCC010001004.1 coordinate 35,976, forward strand.
CTGTTCAATGAGAAGTTCTGCGAATTGGCTGCAAAGAGAAAAACACGGTTAGTGACTTACATCTTCATAAGAAATCACAATAACACTGACGTCTCACCTATATTATAATATAATCTAACCTAACCTAACCTAACCTAACCTAACCTAATCTAACCTAACCTACTGAGTGAAACTATTGCCAATATGCTAAAAACAAAGCTAAACAAAAAATCATTAAAACTTTTTATATAACGTCAACTCCAAATCAACCATTGACCAACCATCTCGCCATTTTCCCGTAGGGTTAGGCAGAAAAGATTGGCACACGCTCTTTGCTTCCCACTCATTCATGCACTCTCTCATACATACTTTCATTTTGATTCTTGACATGACTCGATTTAAATATTTGATTCACATGGTCGCGGCATGTGTTTCACGGACGTCTCCAACTTCTTCTAGCATTCACATCCGCGTCATTTAAAAAAAACATTAATTGCAGATGGGAGGCCCTAAGGGATTTTTTCCCCCTTAATGGATGTGATCTTTAGGCGTGCTGTGTGGAGGGTCTTTTTGAGGGAAGGAAAGGGTGAACCTGGGTCTTACAGACACCCATGTTGTAAGAGGGAGGAAACACAGAGGCCGGCAAATCTTTCCACAACCGAGCTGTTGAACACGAGAACGAGTCGTAAAACCGACCCGTTCTCATCTATCGAATGTCAAACGTGTACAAATGTTGTGCGCGCTTTTGGCGAGTTTCCCAACCGTGCCCCGTGCCGAAGGGATCAATGACGCAAGTTCCCCAGAGCATCTTCCATTGAAATACCGGTCAAACAGGAATGCAGGAAACTGAAAAACATTAATGAAGGACAACGCTGTCGGCGCAAATATAAAAAATGTCCAAAGAAGGGAAGCTAGCAGTTCACAATAGAGTGCTTTTATACCAACCCTGATGTATGGCAGTGTGGCATGGAACTGGCAGAGGAAGTACACTGAATGCTGTAGAAATGTAATCTCTGAGGGGTATGTGCGGTAAAACCATGTATGACCGTTTTAAAAATGAGGATATCCGGAAAGAACGCAAGGCTGATTAAGAAAGGGTCGCTTAGATGGTTCGAGCATGTAGAGCGAATTAAAGAAGAGAAAAGTGTGAAAATATTACATGATGCGAACGTTAGTGGAAGAAGAAGTCGGGGACGCCCGACATAGCGCGATAAAGTGAATCAAATCCTCGATTCGGGCCATGTCAAGAGTCTGAATAACAGAAGAGTATGTATGAGGCGGTTAGTGAATGTGAATGCAGCCAGGAGTGTGTGTCAAGGCAGAGTTATATGGCGATCCGTCCTCTATGCCTACCCCTACGGGGAAAAGGGATGATGGTTAGTTAGTTAGTTAGTTTTTTTTTGTTCTTGACACGATTTTTGGCCAAGTCATAAGTTTTTGAAACAGGTATGGTGTAAGGTTTTCGTATTAATACGATATTAAAAGATGGCGCTCAAACCTCAGTCTGTGACAAAATGGACAAGTTTGACTAACACAGGTCACGGTGATAATATACGAGGCCTGTTCAAAAGAAAAGGTGGAATTTGAATTTTCGCGGGCTGTTACATTCGATTACCGTTTTGTTGTTGTTATGTTGGTACACATATGTTAGCATTATCAGCCATTTTGGATTAGTGGTTTGTTTTTGACAAATGGAAAGGTTAGTCACGTTTTTGTGTGTTCTTCGATTTTTTACTTTTGAAAAAAATGGATCAAAGAATATGTATTAAATTTTGCGTTAAAAATGGAATAAAGTGCTCCAACGCACTTGAAATGTTGACTGTGGCATTCGGCGAGTCTACTTTGTCTCAAAAAAGTGTTTATAAGTGGTACAAGCGCTTTACAGAAGGCCGAGAAGATGTTAATGACGATGAGCGTCCTGGAGTTGTGGAAAAACAATTCATGGATTTTATTCTTTGACCCATTTTTTTCAAAAGTAAAACACACAAACACGTGACTAACCTTTCCAGTTGTCAAAAACAAACCACTAATCCAAAATGGCTGATAATGCTAACATATGATAAACATATGTGTACGAACATAACAAAAAAAATAAAATCGATAATCAAATGTACACAGCCCGCGAAAATTTAAATTTATCTTTTCTTTTGAACCGGCCATGTATTTAATAGTAGACGGACACTGTCATGTAACTTGTCCAACTGGTAATTCCAGCTTCCTTAGAGATTCTACCTGACAGCTAAAAGTTGATTTCAAAGCAGATATGGCCTCAACTGACTGGTTGTATTAATTGATGAAAACATATACCGGTAGAGATGTGCACGTTTTCCTTATATCCAGAGGTCGCGGTTTTGAACCCGACGCGCGCAAACAAAATTTATTCAATTAATATGTGTCATTACATATTTGATTCAGATAAAATAATACGAAGTATATTGTAAACTGCTCCCAACCGTCTTGAGCCAGTAAGACTATGGCATCCCCAACTAGGGTATGTTGTGAGGCTGAAGATAGTGGGAAGGGAAAACAAATGGGGAAGAGGATGGTTGGAAAGTACCTGGATATTCAGTTCTTTGGTCATCAAACATGGCTAAAGCAATTTCAAGCAACGTTTCAATTTTGAATACCTGTATTTCACCAGAGCGATACTAAGAGTATCTACGACTCTGGAGTCCACAATGGAGTGCTTATACCAACCCTGATGTATGGCAGTGAGGCACGGAATCAGCAGAGGAAGGATGAGATTAGACTGAATGCTGTAGAAATGAGATCCCTGAGGCGTATGTGCAGTGAAACCATGTAAGACCGTGTTAAAAATGTGGATATTCGGATAGAATTCAAGGATGATGTCAGCGTAATGAATAGTATCAAGAAATGGAGGTTTAGATGGTTCAGGCATATAAAGCGAATTAACGAAGAGAAGAGTGTGAAAACAATATATTTTGCGAAAGTGAATGAAAGAAGAAGTCGGGGACGCCCGACATGGCACGATCAAGTGAATCAAATACTTGAGTCGGGCTGTGTGAAGAGTCAGAATAACAAAAGAGTATGTATTAGACGATGTATGAATGTGAATGAAGCAAGTGTGTGCCAAGACAGAATTGTATGGCGGTCCGTTCATACCTACCCCTGCGGGAAAACGGCGTGATGGTTAGTTATTTGTGAAAACTATTAAAAAGTGTGTTTATTTTATTCATTAGTTTGAAAAAAACTACACGCCTAGGCATTATCAACTATAAATAATTAACCTTAGAGTATATAGAGTGGTATCAATCCAAGGCAGTGTAGTCAGTTTTTGATGATTTGCACCTGACTCGGCGGACCTGGGCGTGGTTAAGACTAAGGCTAGGCTATTTATATATCCATTCATATCACATATCGACAGAATGTTTTTGTTTATTCGTATAACCACCTTTTCACAGTATCGATTTCAACAAAAATATAGCATATAATCTAAAAAACCCTTTAGTTGTGTCAAGTTTAGTGGAATAAAAAATGTGGGCGGAGTCCCGCGGGGACCCAGGAGCCCAAGATCATTGTGACAGTACGTAGAAGCGGTGAATTATATTTGTTGCCTCTTTCTCTCTCATGGTGTACGACGTGAAAACCCGGAGAAAGTGATCTATCGCAAGTTTGTATAGGTTGGGTAAAAATAATTGGCTCTCTCTCCATACATTGTTACTCGAAGCAATTTACTTTCTGAGTACGTAAATAACCTTCCCACGAGTGTGCGCTTTTTGAACTGGGAACTGATGTTGATTCAAATCATCAAATTTGAAAAATATTTTTTTTCATTTCCTCACCTACCTAATAAAGTACCTACCTATAATGCATTTTAGCAGAAATTATTCTACATTTCAACGGGTCAAGTCACATCTCGTGATTTTCACGGATAACAACTAGCAACATGATAAACTCGAAGACAGATATTTGCGAGATGCGCAATATCCGCATATCACTTTCACTAACTCAACCGCGGAGAGGTCACTTGACGCTGAATTTTGAATTATTTTCGTGGTAAGGCCACTTACCGCAGTGGAACACAATTAAAGCAGTCAGCGCGCGTAACATGTTCACCGTCGGACAGTGCATCAGCACAACTGACGAACCAACGAACTGACCGACGGCGGCTGCGACTTGCTGGTAGTCCTGGGTGCGACGCTTATTCAAAAAAACGTCAACGCCGTTAACCTCGAAGACGGTTAATCGTTGAAAAACAACTCCGCTGAAGCGAGCTTGGACCGAGTTGTCAACTGCCGGATATTACCTGCTTAGAGTGACATTGTATGGAAAGAGAGCTAATTATTTTACCCAACCTACACAAACTTGCGATAAATCACTTTCTCCGGGTTTTTACGTCGTACACCATGAGAGAGAAAGAGGCAACAAATATAATACACCGCTTCTATGTGCTGTCACAATGATCTTGGGCTCCTGGTCACTGCGGGACTCCGCCCACATTTTTATTATGCCACTAAACTTGACACAACTAAACGGTTTTTTAGGTTACATGCTATATTTTGTTGGTGTGAAAAAGTGGTTATACGAATACACAAAAACATTATGTCGATATGTGATATCAATGGATGTATGAATACCCTAGCCTTAGTCTTAGCCACGCCCAGGTCCGCCGAGTCAGGTATAAATCATCAAAAACTGACTACACTGCCTTGAATAGATACCACTCTATATACTTTAAAAATAAATGTCATTTCCGCAGGACGGCATTAATTGTCGCTTCAAATCAGGAAACTCCACTAATGGAGGACTGAACGCTGTTGGCGCAGGTAAAAATACATCCCAAAAAGCGAAGCTGGTAGTACACAATGGAAGGCTTATACCCAGTGGCGGCTCGTGCGCTTGAGTGGTAAGATTGAAAAAAAAACGTCATTATTGATGTTGCTGTAGCCGAAAACTGAGATTTTTCAAAAATCGCAACACTAATAGTGTCGTATTTTTTCAATCTGAGCACTCTAGCACACAAAAAACTCACGAGCCGCCACTGCTTATTCCATCTCTGATGTATGACAGTGAAGCACCGAACTGGCAGAGGAAGGATGAAAATATAGTGAATGCTGTAGAAATGACATCCCTTTTTTATATTTTTTTATAGTGAATACCGCATAAGAGTCCCAACTGCTCCCAACCGTCTGGAGCCAGTGAGACTGGCATCCCCAATTGGGGTATGTTGTGAGGCTGAAGATAGTGGGGAGGGGAAGGTAATGGGGAAGAGGAAGGTTGTGAAATACCTGGCTAATTAGATCTGGTCACCAAAGACGTCTAAAAGCTATTTCAAGCAACGTTTTAATTCTGAATGGTGGTTTTTCACCAGGGTGATACGTTGAGTAACTACCACTCTGGAACGTGTCGCAAATATACTTTTTTTATTTTATATAAGTTAAATGTGTTATGACACATATTAATTAAATAAAAGTTATTGGCTCACGCCGGGTTTGAACCCGCGACCTTCGGATTCATAGACGAGCGTCTAACCACTCGAATATAGAGGCCGTCAGCCCTGAGGCGTATGTGCAGTAAAACATGTATAACCGCGTTATACATGGTTTTAATGCACATAGACGCTTAGGTGATTTGGAAATGTAGACATTCGCTCTACATACACGAAGAAAGGAGTGTAAAAATAATATATGGCGAAAGCGAATTAAAGAAGAAGTCGAGGACGCCCGAGAAAGATATGGCACGATCAAGTGAATCCAATATTTGAGGCAGGCCATGTCGAGAGTCAGAATAACAGAAGAGTAGGTATGAATGTGAATGAAGCAAGGAGTGTGTGCCGAGACACAGTTGTGTGGCGGTCCATCCTCTCTGCCTACCCTCTGTTCTGTTCTGTCCTCAACTGATAGTGTAATTTTACTTTTGGTTGAGGCTCACATTGAATTCGTCAACTGCGTTAAGCGTTGGCGGTATTTAACGGTTTATTCTCAACTAGTTATTTTTTTGATACAGTACTAGTTGGCGGTTGCGTGTTGTGCCGCGCTGAGACACCATTAGACTAGCGGCGAGGGCAATCAAAGGTTAGATTTGTCGAGAACAACAGTATATTTCGATACACAATTAAAAAACACGTTTTTACTTAGATTTCCTTCTCTTATTATTAACACACTAAGTATTGTTAACGGTGAAAAATCACGGGATGTAACCTTAGATGAATTAAATAATGTAGATACGTTACTGAAACAACGCGCGTTACTGCACTAAACTAAGCCGACGTGGCATACCTGAGATTTACTGCGTTTAGTCTCGCACAAACATTCGTTTGACAAACAAGCTGTCACCAGCTGCCACAAACGCATCGCCGTAAGCTTTTTTCTGAGATAAAATGCCTTCCTGTGCTTTTGACAAGTGTAAAAATCATTCGGGAACAAAAATCAAATCTCATGGAGTTTCTTTTCATGCGAAGTACACACAAATCACTTATTATTTCAATTAATACAATTATTCACATACACATGGTATGATAGCGAATGCAGAAATACATGAGTGTGTGGAAGACAACCTAGTGACAGTACACGAGTACGTCGCATACTACTTCGCTCGTAAGTTCGTTAGGGAAGAGAGGGCTTGCAACGTGGAGAATGTAACGCGGGACGTTCATACAGCTATCTCATTCATACACATATATTGTGCTTGGTATGGCTATCCTTTTCATGTGTCATGAGATATCAGAGCTTGCCAAATTTATCGTTCAATTTGTATGAATATGACGTCTCTTGTATTTTATGTCTATGGATGGAACTTGACTTGCCAAAAAAAATATTAAATTATTTTTATCCCATCCAAAATATATAATAATGTCTGCTAAAATACATTATTGGGTAAGTAGGGATTTTAAGTATTAGTTTATGTTTACTTAGTAAGACGTTATTTTTTATTTAATTGTATCCTCCAATCAGTGTGCTTCTCTTATCAACATCATGATCTCTAGGGCAATCAAGCCTAAAAGTAGTAGCGGTTTGTGACTAGTTAGTGTGCTAGCTAAAATAGTAAAACTGATTTTTTATTTTTTTTAATTCCATTTTTTTTAGTGCACTGAGAAAACTGAAAAATTGTAAAAAACTTCAAACAAAAAAAAAATCGTTTTCGACTACAACAACATAAATAACGTCGTTTTACACTATAAAGTCACGAACCGCCACTGCTCAAAAGCAGGTTTTATTTATTGGATTATGTTATCTTAATGTTAAATGTTAAAAAGGAGTCAAATTGAATACAACTCAACAGTGTGGGCACCAAGTTATGCTATTAATTCCCTTACAATAGAAAGAGTTCAAAATAATTTTTTAAGATTTATTAACTTCAGAATGGGCTTATTAAGGGAATCTATCAATTACGATTATCTTCTTTGTCATCTTAATTTATTGAGATTGTCTGAACGGAGAATAATTACCGACTTGATTTGCTTGTACAAAATTATAAATTCAATGATTGACAGCCCTGAACTATTAAACTTGATTTCATTTCATGTTCCTAGCAAGACGATTACAAGGCAGTACCTTCCGTACTATTGTAGCAATTCTGCTTCAATCTCACAACTCAACACGCCTATGCGACGAATGTTGCATCTGGGAAACATATACTCCGATGTCGCTGATATATTTAAAACGTATAACACGTTTGTTGGTAAAAGGTTATTTATTTAAAGTAAGTAAGTTCACAGATCACATAATATGGTAAAAATAGTCACAATGTATCAATTCACTAATTAACTGAGCAAGGGATCGGAGGGAACCTTGCCGTTTAGGCTTTGGAAACAACAAAACTGTCTGTGGAACTTGACCATGAAGCGCAACTAGGGCAGCAGTCGGGGGGTCTGGTTGGTGCTGTACTTGTGTACTTTTAGAGGGTCGTGCCAGAGGACGAAGCGCAACTAAGAGAGCGTACTAGCCAAGAGCGAGGTTGACTGATTTAGGCGCGCAGCCTGTTATATAGCCCATTCTTTAAATGTAAAAAGCGGCGAGGGTGGGAGGTGCGCAGAAGGCGTCGGCGCATCCTGGTTTGCTTAGTGGTGGGTGAGCAGGATGGTGCTGTACGGGGAAAGAGATGGTGTAGTGGCAAGCTTAAAACGGCGCGCTACAAACGTCAATATCAAACTATAAGTTTAATTTAGTACAGTTGTTGTTATCTGGTAGAGCTAAACTAATAGTTGGACCTATTACTAAATGTTATTTATTTCCTTTCCTTTTTTTTTGTTTTTTTTTTTAAATTTTATATTAGTAACTTTGTACATTCAAGTTTACAATTAGCTAATGTTTATTTATTTTTTTGACTTTATAATATTTTATCTTAAATACTACTTATTATTTTGATTTATATGCATTTTGTATAGTTTTTACAGGCTATTTTGAATTTATTGACTGGCATATTTTTTGTGAGGATGAGGGCAGTGGAAAGGGATGGGAGATGGGGAAGAGAAACGTTAAAAAGTACCTGGGTATTTAGATCTGGCCACCAAACAGGGCTTAAGCCATTTCAAGCAACGCGTTGCAACGTTTCGATTCTGAATGGTGGTCTTTCACCAGGGCGATACTTAAAAATAAATACAAACGCGCCACAAAAATACTATTTTTATTTTATGGTAATTAAATGTGAAATAAAATGATTAATTTAATAAAATACTTGCGCACGTTGGATTTGATCCCGCGACCTCTGGCTTCGTAGCCGAGCGTCTAAACCACTCAAACACGGAGGCCGGTTCGATGTAAAATATCGCAAAACTGCGCTATATAATTGCAAAGCTATCATTATTTTTTATAAGGTGCATTAGAATGTAATTGCCCTCTCAAAAGATAAATATTCCTTAAGTCTTTAAGTCTTTTCAAACTTTTGCGATCCGCACAAGCTAAGCGGTTCTGCAGACCGGTAGGTCATCAACTTTAACCTACGCTCAGTCGCGGAGGTTGTCGAATTCTTAGCGAAATAACCGCTAAAACCAACGACCTCCAGCGGCCCCCGGTCACGTCCCAGAGGTCGCCGGTTCGAATCAAGGCGTGCGCCAATAAATTAAATTATTTTTTTGGCTTAGAGGGAACTACGCCACCTCTGAGCAAACTGTCGATCAGCACTACTCGTCGAGTAGCCTATTTTATCCGCTTCACCATCACTGAGTGACGCCACCCGTCAAGTGAATGAGTCCAATGCACTTTTGTCCCCAAATCAATATGGTTTTAGATCAGGTCTTGGTACAAATGATGCTTTATTTAATCTAACGAAAAATATATACAGTAATCTTGACTCAAATATGAAAAGCCTAACAATTTTCTTAGACTTGAAAAGGGCATTCGATACCGTCAATCATAATATACTGATTGGAAAACTTTATAATTTAGGAATTAAAAATAACTGTCTCTCCCTTTTGAAAAATTATTTATCTTATCGCCATCAATGCACAAAAATTGGTGCTCATATTAGTAAACCAAAGTGTGTTAGACATGGGGTTCCACAAGGAACAGTTATCGGCCCGTTACTGTTCCTAATTTATATAAATGATCTCTGTAATATTAACATTTCGGGAAAACTATTCTCATATGCTGACGATACTGCAATCACAGTACATGGTAAATCCTGGAACGAAGTCACTGAAAATGCTAATAAATGCACCTCCATTGTCAAAGAATGGCTCAACCAAAACCTTTTAACTCTGAACTGTGAAAAAACTATTTATATTCCATTCTATAATACCAAAAAGGCTGCACCTCTAACTAACCTAAATATAAGGTTCCATAACAATAACTGCAACCCTATTTTATGCTCTAATTGTGTAGAAATGAAATCGGGAAATACAGTCAAATATTTAGGAATTACAATAGATAGTCAACTCAAATGGACGAATCATGTAGAAAAGCTTGTAAATAAACTAAGATATTTAACTTACATTTTTAAACGATTAAATAACATAGTTGACATAAAAATAATGAAATTGGTGTACCATGCATTGGTTCAGTCATCAGTATCTTATGGAATAATCGGTTGGGGGGTATTTATAATACTCATATTAAGCCATTAGAAATATCTCAAAAATTAATAATAAAAATAATGTTGCATAAAAACATTACATACCCCTCCATACAATTATTCCAAGAAGCTGATCTCTTAGATATAAGAAAAATTTATTGTATACAGTGCCTAAAGTACATATTTTCGCGAAGTAAACTATTTGCAAAAAATGAAAATCGTTACAGCAACAGAATAAATAATGTACTGGAGGTGCCTCTCTGCAAAACTAGACTTGTGCAGAGACATGCATACTTCATTGCCCCAAAAATGTATAATTCACTTTCATTACATTTTAAGTGTTCAAATTCAACTTCCTTAAATACATACAAAAATGTAATAAAAACTGGATAAAAGCAAAAGATACCAGCCTCTTCATCCTATAAGTGCTAAATTCTAAAAAAATTAACTAACTTATCTGTTGTGATTTTGAATCTGAAAAAAAAAAAAAAAAAAAAATAAAAAAAAAAAATAAAAAAAAAATAAAATAAATAAAGTTGGTTAAAACAAAAATACCAACCTCTTAATACCATAACTGATATATTTTTTTAAATTCTTAACTAACTTATCTGCTGTGATTTAAAAAAAAAAAAAAAAAAATTAAAAATGTTTTGCTTAATTTGAAATGTAACTCTTTATTAATTGTAATTATATACTGTTTATCTATTTATATTATTGCTATAGAGAACCTACTATTGATTTATATTAGTATACCCACGCACTGGCTTTTGCCTATGTGGGATTTTTTTTTGTTATATCTACATTGTTCTTCCTTATTTTCTTTTCTTTATTGTTTATAATATGTTTCTTTCTTTTTAATTAATGTTTTACTTTTGTAATCTTTTTTTTCTTTTCTAATTTAAAAAAAAAATGTATGTGACAAAAATCGTCAGAGGTGGTGAAATACCTCCTTAGTGTTACTTCCTCAGAGTAATAATATACAGGAGGGATAGTTTCGCGAAACAGTGTAGTAAGGATTGTTGATTTTTTCTCGACTAGGGCGTGGTTAGGGTTTTTATGGTCACATGATGTAGCGTTTATTGGTATGACCACTTTTTCACATTATCCGTTATCAACAAAAATATAGGATTTAACCTCAAAACAAAACGTATTGCGTGTAGTCACCGGAGACGGAAAACATGCTTACATACCTAATAGTGGTGCAATATTATGTGACAACTTGTCTCGTCTCTTTCTCTCTCACAGTTTACGGCGTACAAACACGGAGAAAGTGATTTATCGTGAATTTGGGTAGGTTGGGTAAAAATATTTGGCTCTCTCTCCATATATATTCTAACTCCAAGGTTACTTTCAATAATATTCTTTAACTATAACAGTATATGTCGTCGCCGGAAAAGCAAAAGGGCTGCAGCGCTATTTTTGGAAGCGCCCTTGTGATGATTTTTTACAAAAAACAATTATCCAAATATCATTATTTACACCAGAGCACTTTCAGGTTTTTTTTTTTAGTCTTCAGTGTCTGGTTGGATTTTGAAAAAAATTAAATGCTCTCACTGAGTTACCTGAAGCGAAAAAAAGCCGAGAAAGTCCCAAGCTTGTGTCGCTTGAGTCGAGCCTTCTCCCAAATGGTAAATATATTTTAGATGGCCGAAGGGCTACAAAAAACTTTAGAATCAAACGAGGGTCAGAGCATTCGATGCAGAAATAAAACTGATCCAAACTGCATATTTAAACTCATTTTTAAAGTGTCGCTTAAGCCCTTTTGCATTTCGAACGACTATATTATATTTACGGCACGTTCCAGAGTGGTTAAACTTGGAACTAGCAAAAAAAATAATTTTTTTGCTTAACTTATTTCAGATATATTGATTTTTTAAATTAGAATAATATTCAAACTTTAAACGTTGAATTTTGATTTAAATTATTGAAATAATATTAATATTTTTCTGTCTAGGCAGAAATTCATCGATAAGCCGAACTACCTAGGTTATACAATTGTGTTCAGGTAGAGCTTTGCATTCTATTTTAAACATGGCAGCGTTAATCGGTAGAAATTATAAAAAATGATATTAAAAATTTTGAAAAAAGAATGAGATTGATAAAAATAGCGGTTTCTAAAAAGGTTTCGATTGCTCAATCGGCAGAGGTGTTACTCCCGGAAAGAGTTTTGACGGCCTCGTGGTCGAGTGATGAGACGCTCGACTACGAATCCAGAGGTCGCGGGTTTAAACCCGGCGTGCGCGAATAACTTTAACTTAGTTAAATATGTGTCATAACATATTTAATTCATGTAAAATAATATATAGTATATTTGCGGCACGTTCCAGAGTGGTAGATACTGTGCGTATCGCCCTGGTGAAAGACCACCATTCAGAATCGAAACGTTGCTTGAAATTGCTTTAACCGTGTTTGGTGACCAGATCTGAATAGACAAGTACTTCTCGACCTTCCTCTTACCCATTTCCTTCTCCTCCCCACTACCTTCAGCTTCACAGCATGCCCCAAATGGGGACTGCCATATTCCCCCTGGCTCTAGACGGTTGGGAGCAGTTAGGACTCCCGTGCGGTATTAACTATTAATTAAAAACAGTAGAGGTTCCGAGTTCTGATCTCGGTTGTGCCTATTTTTTGTGTTACGTTGAAAATTATTAATATTTTAAATCAATAATGAATAATAGTAATTCATTACGCCGCGTTCTAGAGCAGTATATACTTCCAGTATCGCCCTTGTGAAAGATCGCAATACAAAGACGAAACGTTGGCTCCGGGCGTTTGGGAATTTTTGTGGTAAGCATTCACATACAAATAAAAAAAGTTTTTTTTATTGAAATTGATTAATATTAAATATATTGTAAAAATGTTTAAAAAATCATAAAACTAAACACAAAAAACATCAATTTCGATTATCTATTATTTTTATCCAATCTATGCAATAGGGAGAGAGGAAGAGGGAGAGAGGAAGAGGGAGAAAGGTAGAGGGAGAGAGGAAGAGGGAGAGAGGAAGAAGGAAAAGAGGAAGAGGGAGAGAGGAAGAGGGAGAGAAGAAGAGGGAGAGAGGAATTGATTAAAATTAAATATATTGTAAAAATATTATAAAAAATCATAAAACTAAACACAAAAAACATCTATTATTTTTATCCAATCTATGCAATAGGGAGAGAGGGAGGAAGAGGGTGAGAGGGAGAGGGAGAGAGGAAGAGGGAGAGAGGAAGGGGGAGAGAGGATGAGGGAGAGAGGAAGAGGGAGAGAGGAAGAGGGAGTGAGGAAAGGGGGAGAGAAGAGGGGGAGGGAAGAGGAAGAGAGGAGACGGGAGGGAGAGAGAGAGAGAGAGAGAGAGAGAGAGATAGATAGAATATACAAGAGGTCCTGTAATATCGCACCGCGTCGACGTGCGACATACGCGCTAACTTCGCATCGTTTATTAGAACAACTAATGTCAAACAATTTTTGAGGTTATTTCCTATATTTTCGTTTCTCGAAATATTTGCAGCGGTTTTACACAAGAAAAAAATTATGGCGATATGTTACATACGCGGATGTACAAATGAGACGCAAAAGCAGTAAAATAGTTTTTAACAGATTTTTATTTCTTAAGGATATAAAGACAAAGCAGTAAACCATTATTGTTAAAACAAACCTCATGCTAGTAGCACGTGTGTGATATTATTATGACTTAACATTATGAGACGTTAAGCAAATGGAAATCGATAGGAAATGTGTTCGTGGAAGGGTATGGGAGTTTCATTTTCGATTTTAAGATACAAGCGTAGATCTTCGATTGAATCTTCGTTTGCCAGTGAAGAGTCACCAGGGGTCAGTAGCCGATCAGCGGCGTGATCTTCTTCTTCAGCCAGTCCCTCACGCTGAAGACCTCGGTGAAGGCTGTGTGGGTGTTGGGGCGGCACGAGGTCTTGTTGTGGTGGAGGGGTCCGTTGCTGACCACGCCGCGGAGGTACCAGCGGTTGAGGCCGGTGTACCTCTCGGGGAACACCAGCCCCCCGCCGCTGTCTCCCTGGCACATGGCGGATCCTGAAAGTGGAATAATTTGAAAAATAGCCAAAATGTAATTTTTTTATTTTACAAAATTTTATTTTTTAAATTTGAAAAACAGTTAATTTAAAAAAATTGGAGAACTTCAGAAAGTTTTTTGAATCAGTGTCGAGTTATGAAAATAAAAAGAAAACTTGAAATTCATAACAATCCTCAAAGTTGCAAATATTTAAGGCAAAACGTAACATTTTGTTCTATTGAATCCTATTGGGAGATATTTTGAACATTCGTTCCCAAGATTAAAATCTAAGCCCGCTACATAGGTGCAGCTTTGAATAGTAATTCAATTGGTCCATTGAAGCAACCACCTAACCTAACCTTAATATCAACCTTGAAGTAACAATATATGGAGGAATAGCTAATTATTTTTACCCAACCTACACAAACTTGCGAAAAAACACTTTCCGGGTTTTTACATCGTACACCATAAGAGAAAAGTGTAGTGACGCAATGACTACTAGGCCACCGCGGGACTCCGCCCACATTTTTATTACGGCACTAAACTTGACACAACTAAACGGTTTATTTGCTTATGCTATATTTTTATTGTTGAAAAATATACGAATAAACAAAAACATTATGTCGACATGCTGAATGGATATAAAAATTGCTTACGCCCTTTTTCGTTACTTCAAGGTAAAAGCTAGTAAAAACTGACTACAGATCGATCTACAGCTATACCTCTTGTATATTATTGCTCTAAGATATCAACCTATACCTACAACCTTAGAGTGTATAGAGTGGTATCTATCCATGGCAGTGTAGTCAGTTTTTGATGATTTTTACCTGACTCGGCGGACCTGGGCGTGGCTAAGACTAAGGTTAGAGTATTTATACCATATATCGACATTGTGTTTTTGTTTATTTGTATAACCACTTTTTCATAGTATTGTTATCAACAAAAAATAGCATATAATCTAAAAAAAAACAGTTTAGTTGTGTCAAGTTTAGTGCCATAATACAAAATGTGGGCGGAGTCCCCCGGTGACCCAGGAGCCCAAGATCATCGCGACAGTACATAGAAGCGGTGTATTATATTTGTTGCCTCTTTCTCTCCCAAAACACGGAGAAGGTGATTTATCGCAAGTTTGTATAGGTTGGGTAAAAATTATTAGCTCTCTCCATTACTGTTACTTCAATCCTACAACACTAAAAGAACTCTTGTGGTTCTCATGTTGTCTCTTTCCAGTTACTATTGCCAAATACGCAGGTGTTTTGTCCCTTCACAGTCCAGTCATCTAACGTCGGGCTTCTAAACGTCTTTCTCCTTCAGCCATATTACCAAGAAGCTTCTTGCTAAGGGTAACTTGCATTCTTGCCATGCCACACGCCCTGTCCGTCGCAACCTTCCGGCGGGATCGACTGCTCTTCCGACCATAATTGGCGCATCATATTCCAGCACCTCGTTCGACACAATTGCACCTCTTTAAATATTTTTCTCAACATTACGCCTTTGGAAAATATTGCGAAACAAAAAAAGAGTGATGTACGAGTATACGAACCATTAAGTAAACCTGCACAAAACTTGTCAGAAGTAATAAAGGCTGTGAACTGGTATTTTCCTAATTCTTCGCGACACGCACTGCGCTCTACGATTGACAGATTGAGGGTCCGAAGCTCTTTAGAAACCTCCTGCTTTTCAGTTAATCCCCAGCCTGCAACCTGAAAAACAATTTTTATTTTTATGATATATTTTTTCCATTTAAAGAATTCATTCACTTATGCATTAGATTGACAAATTGTTTTGATTCTTAAATGAAGTTCAAGGTCACAGTTGTAGAATGCTCCATTGATGAAGGCAATTTATTTTTGTTTTGATTTTTTTTAGTAAAAATATAAAAAAAAGGGTTATCGTTTTTTGGGAAAATTAACCAAAAATCAAATATAATAAATACATAAATAATAATATAAAGTATAAAAAATCATGCCAAATTAGAATGACAAATTGTTTTGATTCTTAAATGAAGTTCAAGGTCACAGTTGTAGAATGCTCTATTGATGAAGGCAATTTATTTTTGTTTAGATTTTTTTTTAGTAAAAATATAAAAAAAAGAGTTATCGTTTTTTGGGAAAATTAACCAAGAATCAAATATAATAAATACATATATAATAATATAAAGTATAAAAAATCATGCCAAATAAGATTGACAAATTGTTTTGATTCTTAAATGAAGTTCAAGGTCACAGTTGTAGAATGTTTTATTGATGAAGGCACTTTCTTTTTGATTTGATGTATTTTTTTTAGTAAAAATATAAAAAAGTGTTATCGTTTTTTTGGGAAAATTAACCAAAAATCAAATATAATAAAGTATAAAAAAATCATGCCAATTTTTAATTTTTAACTGATAAAAATAAATATTAAAAGTGAAGTGTGACCATATACAGTTTTATTTTAGTTGACTTAACTTGGTAAGGGGGGGGAGGTGGAAGGGAATAGGATAAAGGAAGAAGAACGAGATTAGGACAGTTAGTTTCAGTGATCTAGTCTGGCTGCAGTCGTGTGATGGACTTTACTTTTATCAGTAGTAAAATAAATAAAAGAATTTGTTTCGAATTGATATTACAACGAGGGAGATAAAAAAGTAGGTGACTGCCTGCTGTTGCGATTTGGAACGTGGAATAACAGGAGTTGCATTAAGTTATGATAAGACGCTCGACTACGAATCTAGAGCCCGCGGGTTCAAACCCGATTCAACAAATTTAATTCACCTAAAATAGTACATAGTATATTTGCGTCACGTTCCAGAGTGGTAGGTACTCCAAGTATCGCCCTGGTGAAAGACCACTATTCAGAATCGAAACATAGCTTGAAATAATAAGTTTAGCTGTGTTTGGTGACCAGATCTGAATAGCCAGGTACTTTTTGACCTTCCTCTTTCCGATCTCCTTCTTCTGCACACTACCTGCAGTCTCACAACATACCCCAATTGGGGATGCCATAGTCTCACTGGCTCTACATGGTTGGGAGCAGTTAAAAATAAAATTGATAATTGGCCGATTTAAATAGCGCCGTTTTCGTGACAGAAATATCACCTCAAGGGCGCTTTACAGCATAAAAAAACTTAACGTTAAAGCTAAGACTTAATAATAACTTATGCCTAATACTTATAACTAGTGACTTACAACTAACATATTTACATTAACACATATATTTAATGGTTGTTGCCTGTGCTGTCGGACCTAGGGTAGAAAAAAAATGGAGTTAATAGTAGTAAACCATATATATAAAAAATGTATAGCACTCGGACTGAGTGATCAAAACTCTAGTGAAGCAAATTGATGTTATTGTGGGTGTGATAATTTTAAAAGGTGAGTCTTTAGTTTTGCTCTGTCAGTTGAGCTGTCGATCTTTCGCAAATGTGAAGGGAGGTTATTCCAAGCTGTGGGGCCTGCTACGGAAAAAGCTCGCTCTCCGAAATCGGTGTTGGCATTGCGTTTAGGTACTGTGAGTCTACCTATGGCCGTTGAAGATGCTTATCGAAGAATTACTAGTCTCGTATCAGTATCGCTTGGAATGCACAGTTCCGACAAGTAAGGCGGCGCCATGTCATGTTTCGCCTTAAAAATCATCCAGTATTCTTCGAATTGGATCCGTTCAGGACATTTAAGCCAATGAAGGTTCTTAAGATGTTAATATATGGGAATATTTGGAAACACCAGTTATCCGCCTTACTGCGGCATTGAAAACTGACTGAAGTCTGTCAGTGTGTATTTTGGGGAGACTTGCATATATGCCATTACAATAATCAAGTCGCGACACGACGTATGAGTTTACCAACATCTTTGTGAAATTAGGCGTAATATTTCTTCTAACGGATTTTATTTGAGGCAGGTGAAGGAAACCTGTGCTCACTGTTTTGTTTATTTAGGATTCAAGTGTGAGATCTGCATCTCGATGAATACCTAAAAGTTTTACTCCATTTTTAGGGATGATGTTACAACGAGAAGTTATGAGAGAACATTTACTTTATTGCTGTCCAGAGAAATCCTGTTTTGGGTGGATTTGGTCTTAGTTTATTCGAAGACATTCAGTCTGTGATGGCTGAGATACAGTTAATACTGGTATCTTTTAGTTTGTCTATGTCATTCAGTGCACAATTGAAATAAATTTGCTGATCGTCAGCAATGCAGTGGGAGAGAAGTCCAAATGATGGAACATCATTGATCGAACAAAATGAAAAGTAGGAGTCCCAGCACTAAACCCTGAGGGATTTCAGAGGTGAGGGTTACAAATGGAAGAGGTCTTATCACCCATTTGCACAGATTGGGTTCGACCGTAAAGATATGATTTAATCCACTGTTTAATTTCACCGCCCAGTCCGAATGTATTTTTCAATCTACTAACAAAAAAATTATGGTCGATAGTATCAAATACCGCACTCAGATCAAGTAGAGACAGCAGAGCTACCTTACCTGATTCATTTGCAAGTATCAGATCTGACAAAACGCACAATAACCCACCCTCTGTAGAGTGGAACTTTATGTACGCTGGCTGGCGTATCGATAAAGGTTGTTTTTTTTGATAAATGGGCGGTTATCTGCCGAATCACATTTTTTTCTAAGACTTTTGAAATGAAAGGAAGATTTGACACGGGGCGATAGTTATTTAAGTCTTCAGAATCTAATTGGGGTTTTTTTAGAATAGAGGAAATAAGACCCTTTTTAAGCATATGAGGCACTTCGCCTGAGTCCAGTTTTGTTGAACAGAAACACTAAAAATGGAACAATATACTTTAAGGACTGTTCGAGAAGCCACGTTGGAATCGGATCTAACCGCATTGTTTATTCCACGAACTAGACACAACTTTGGTGATTTCGTCAGATGTAGCGTGGCTAAAAAGTTGGGACGAAGTAGCGTAGGACAGGAACCCCCGGAGATTCCTTGTCGAGGCGACGGATCCCCAATCCGAAAAAAACAAGGGGAAGAAGATGAGACGAGACAGATATCAAAACGTTCCATACCTTCCCCACGCTGTTGGGCGCCAGTTGGTACGCGTTGAGTTGCTCGTCGTAGAGGTCGTAGCAGACAGCTTGGACAGCGTTGGTGAATACAAACGGTTTTTTTAACACCACCAGCGCCACGTCGTCCTGGAAATGCTGCTGAGAGCCGCCATATTTATCGTGGAGATGGATCTTTGATATCTGAATTGAATATATTAAAATTTATTTATAAAAAACAACCAACACATTGGGTATAACGTCGCCGGAAAGGCAAAAGCTTACACCAGAGCACTTTAAAGTTATTTTTGTTTTACAATAAAATTCGTACAAATATATATAAGTCTTCAGTACCTGGTTGGATTAAGAAAAAAAGTTAACTCAGTTCCCTCACTGAGTTACCTGAAGCGACAAAAAGCCCCAAACTTGTGTCGCTTGAGTCGAGCCTTTTCCCAAACGGTAAATATATTTTAGATGGCTGAAGGGGCACAAAAATATTCAGAATCAAACGAGAGTCAGAGAATTCGATGCAGAAAAGCAAACTGATCAAAACTGGGTATTTAACTCATTTTTATTAAAGTGTCGCTTTAAGCCTTTTCGCCTTTCCAGTGACGATACGATAACAAAGAAAATAAAATAAAAAAGAAACATCGATTTTATTTATATATATACGAGTACCTACTTAAAAAAATAATGGATGGTTTGTGCCACAACTTATCAGCTGGAAAATATTCACATTTCCTCGAGGGCATTTGACTAACCTGGTAAGTTTTTCAAGAGGCATCAACATTGGTTAGTCGGTTCTGCACCCAGAAAGTATCAGTAGCCTGTGTTGGCCGCCTCGCGTGAAATTATTCTGGACATAGAATCTTATCTCAGCAAGGATAAAAAGTATTGAAAGTACACCGTTTACAAGTTAGTACGCCATAATAATAACAAAAAAAACTTTTGATTTCTATTGTCCACTCCAGGCAGTTGGGTAAGGCGAGAATAAACTGGACGGAGGTCACCGAAGAATCCCAAGACAGGGACGCCCAGGGCCGAATAGTATAAAGGGGAAGAAGATAAGAAATTATAAAAATAAATAAAATTGTAACACACCTCAGCTTTTTGCACCTTACTGAGTTTCCTCTCCTTTTGGTGGTCCCAACCACTGTAGAATTTCCCGGCGGCCACTCGGAAGAACTTTTCTGGCTTCTGTTTATTCGACTGCTCGTCATAAAAGCAATACGCGGCTGCCATTGAAAAAATCAAACAATTCATTTTGAATAAATTAAAAAAAATCAGTCATTAGATTTTATCCTGAACAATTTCTATGTTCGCGATTGTGTTCGGATAGAACCTTCGCTCACAAACGTGAACGTCTATTTCGGCAAAATAACAATCGAAAAAGGAATTCAAATAAATTTCTAGACATATACGAGATTGAAGAAAATGACAGCAAGTAGCGTAGTTGGTAGCGCAATATGCGTTTCTCCCAGATATAGGAAAGGTTTAGGTTGCAACCTTTTTTTTATGGTTTCGCCATGAAGCGTAATGCTTTAATTATTGCCACAATTTCAAAGGTTTACTACCAAACGTAAAATTACACTCAAAACACATCATTTTAAACTTTTAGCAATACAGTGGACACTCGTTAGGCGAAACAATTTTCCTCATATAAATCAAGGTAAAATATAGAGATGGTCGATATCAAAATTGGGTGTACCTGCGGTTCCAGTTACCGGTGACCGTCGAGGAACTGGTTATGTATCCAGTTTTTTTCGGAACCCGTTGTAGGAAAAAACGAAAAAAAAATCTCAGGGGGGGGGTTGCTAAAGAAATTCCGAAAACGAAAAGAACTGGTTTTTTTTTTTTTGCGAATATTAGGAACCGGTTCCTTGGAGAAATAATATCGAAGGTTCCTTTAACCGGGACAGGAACATCGACCATCTCTAGTAAAATACGATAATGCGTTCCATGCCGAAAAAATACATTTATTCAAATAAAATTACATACTTATTATTATTATTGTTAAGAAGCTCAACAACCCAGAATGCGATTTCAATTTGCAAAAACAAATTGAAAAAATCTAAATAAATAGTTAAATATTTATGAATTTATGACAAATAATTAAATATTTTGTTAACAGAAAGTTGTTGACATTTGCCTATGCCTACGCTTCAACATTTGGTGAAAATGTCACACAACATTGTCATTGAGTTCACTTCTCAATGTACAAGGCCACAGTTTCCCATGCTTTCAGCATTTCTCGTATTGCGCCACAAGATTATTGCTCCGCTACTTCCTCCTCTTCTACTAACCAAACTCTCCTCCATAACTTCTTGCTGCGAAACACGATGCAACTCCACAAGCTCTTCGGCGGTCGGTTCCTGACTGCGCTCTTCCACAAGTTCATCAATATCGTTGTTATCCACCTGTTGCATCCGAAGCTGTTTTCAGCTTCAGATCAATTTAGAAAATGGTGAACTGTAAAACGATAAACTACTACTACTCGATGAAAGTGTCCAACTATAGATGTGGATAGATTAGGGATTGAAGGAAATAAAAGAAGCCAATTCACTCACCGAAGAAGTTGATGTTTAGACGTAGTGGCTCATTGATATCCGATGAAGTTGAAGTTATAAGTTCTTGAAATCTTCTCAAACAATTGTATTATTGTAGAAAACGAATACACCACACTGACTTGAGTCTTCCCAATTCGCAAAACCACATTTATTTTAGAATTATTTTGAGAGCAACAACAAAACCGACGAACAAGCGAGATACCAACAAGCAACACATTTTTCACCAAACTCTTCTGTTTTTTTGTGTGTCAATTGTTTTTTTTAACGTAGTGGTGTTACATGTTCATCTATTTGAACAAACAACTAATTATCTATTTGAAATCCAACACAACCTCTGACGTGAAGATTGGATTCACCTTTCTGGGTCACTCGTTCTGCGAAATGTCGCTCGTTAAGGGAGCATTTGTTTCACAATCGGTTTTGCTCGTTGTGAGACGTTCCACTGTATAGTTAATTACTTATAACGCCTATTTAGGCGTATTTTAATATGTATTTACATGGCCAGCAACGGGGCGCACCTAACAGCCTAGCAGAGGAAGGTATTTCCCGCGGGAAAGATGCTTAATGGTAGATTCACACCAACGTCCGGATCCGCTCAGTGACGATATTGTTCCGCATGAGAGCTTATTGATATGGTATGAATATCAATCAAGGAGTATGCGCCAAGACAAAGTTGTGTGGCAGTATATCCTTCTGCCCACCCTTGTGATATTTAACTACTTATTTAGTTAAATAATTATCAGCCTTTATGGTAGATTCACACCAACGTCCGGATCCGCTCAGTGACGATATTGTTCCGCATGGGCGCTTATTGATATGGGATGAATATCAATCAAGGAGTATGTGCCAAGACAAAGTTGTGTGGCAGTATATCCTTCTGCCCACCCTTGTGATATTTAACTACTTAGTTAGTTAAATAATTATTTTGAATGGTAAAAATACTAACATCGCAGATTTTATTTAATCAAAAACCATATTTTTATCTCTAAATAATATTTTTATTGATTATTAATTTTTAAAAATATTATTTAGTGATAAAAAAATGGTTGAAAAAAAAAATCTGCGATGTAAGTATTTTTACACTTCAACATAATTATTTAACTAACTAAGTAGTTAAATATCACAAGGGTGGGCAGAAGGATATACTGCCACACAACTTTGTCTTGGCACATACTCCTTGATTGATATTCATACCATATCAATAAGCTCTCTTGCGGAACAATATCGGCACTGAGCGGATCCGGACGTTGGTGTGAATCTACTATAAAGCGGGAAAGGAAGAATTTTCCCGCTGACACTTTGGTTTACCTTTCGCGACGGGAAACACCTCTCCTTTTGTGATTACTTACGTCAGCGTGTTTTTATTCGTAAATAAACGTGATCTACCTAACCTTAAAGACTATCATTTGACAATTACCTACTACGTTTATTCATTACAGCTCCTTAGTTCTACATATTATTAATATTAATATTGTGTTTTAGAAATGTATTACCCGTGATGACAAGGCGGACGTGGATAATGCTTCCCCCGCAGATCTGGTTCATTCGCTTCGTGCGCGAGTCGTGCTGGTAGATGCCCACGTGCCAGGGGAACGTGTTCTCCGCGGCCTCGGGCGCGTTCACCATGTGTGTGATGGCGAATGACTTCTCCATCCCACACACTAAACAACAAATAACAACAAAGATTGCTACCAGGTCCCCAGGAAGAACATTCCACATTGACAGGAAAAAAACGAGTCTGTTCGCTCCCTAAGATAGTTTGTCTACATGTAGACCTTGGAGTAAAAATATATGGATAAATATTTGTACCCAATTTATGAAAACTTTCTATAAATCACTTTCTCCGGGTTTTCACGTCGTATACCATGAGAGAGAAAGAGACGAGAAAAGTCTTCACATTGATGTGGCACTTCTAAGTATGTAAGGATGTTCTCCGTCCGCGCTAACTTCAGATCATCAAGTCGCATAAATTACGTCTACGGATTTTGAGGTTATTTTCTACATTTGTGTCGATTAAAAAACTTGCAGTGGCCATACAAATATATCAAACATGATGGTGATATGTGCTATGCGTGAATGTTCAAATAAGACCAAACAAAGATTATAAAACATCACTTTTCAGAGGTATTTCAACAGTTTTAAATATTTTTGACTGAACTTTAGAATTTTCACATTTTTAATGATATAAAGACATAAAATCAACAAAAAGCTTCCATCATTACTTAGTCAAACCTTCTTTTATTAGTTTTTGTGTCATATTTTGACTTTATAAATCATTTTAATAGTGTATTGATATTGTTTTGTTTAATGTGATCAAATATATTTATTAAAAATGTCCGAATTCTATGTAGGTGGTATTTAATAGGCTATCCAACATCTTTTAATACTTCTTTGTCTCTTTCTATCGAGTCAGTATAAAGTCAACCGACCTGACTACACTGTTTCGCAAAGGTACCTCTCCTCCATATATATTCTTACTCCAAGATGATAAGAACAGAAATCGTTTTTAACAATAAAAATCACAAAAATCGATACAATCGACAGATTTGAACACGAAGAAGCAGAGTTTTGATTGTTATTCAGGAAATCACGAGCTGAAGCGTGCACTTTATACAGGCACAAAAGCACTGCCTACCCTGCCGAATTTGCATTAAACATTAATTTTGTGGGATTAAATAATATTACATCTTTGTAAAACATAAATCTACACTTTAAAAAATACGCGCGAAGTTCAGCTCATCGCACCGCCGCGAGCGCCCCACCGACCGTCCTACTATAACGTGTCAAAAGCAGTAACTACATATGCCCTAAACGTCGCCAACGTCAGAGTAGTTTATTCTATGTTCACTAGACTGCCCAAAATATGTTCTCAAGTTCAAGTGACTCGTTAGTGTTAGTATCTTTGTTAGTGCCTAGGCAGTGCTTTTGCAGAAAAAATGCAATAACAATCAGTGACATCTGTTGGTACCTATCTTTATTATCAATCAATCTGCTGTTTTTCTTACTGCCCACCTCGATCAAAAACTCGGTGCGCGCCACTGATCACGGGAAGTGGCTAACGTCTATTGGTTACAAAAGAACCATCAAACGCCTACAAATCTGAAGACAATCAGTGTTATAAAAGAAACTAGTTTAATTTTGACGTTTTAAAACGACAAACAACTAACTATTAGCCTTAACCAGATTCATATTACCTGGTTTACATATTGGCTTTGGGTAGTCAAACTGTCCATCCTGGCAAGTCACTATGTCAAGGTTCGTCCTGTGCTGGTGTCCGGGTTTACAGCTGAAGTGGACGGTAGAGCCATGCGGAACATATTTACCGCACTCTATCTTTCCATGGGAATAGGTGTAACATTCATGCTTCACGGTATAGGCTGTTTTCAATTCACAACTTTCTGGAATGAGATAAGAGGTTATAGATTAAATGTGGGGGTCAAAGTTCAGGCGGGGTCATTAAGGTCGAGAAAGACACGATCAACTGGCGCGTACATTTTGTATGAGAGCGTTAATACAGCAGCAATAGTGAAGATCGGTGAGCCGCAACCAGATGACAATATAACCGTGTGTGGTTTCCCCGTGTCTCTTTCCCAATCTGACATGAATAGATGATTTTTGGATGACTGCGCAGGAGTTTTTTCCTTTCTTTATTCATTGAAATGAATGTGTTTTCAGCTTCAGATGATTTTTGAAAATAGTGGGCTGTAAAACGATGAAATTATACTACTTGATGGAAGTGTCTAATTATGGATATGGAGATATTATGGAGTGAAGGAAGTAAGGAAACCAATTCACTCACCGATGAAGTTGATGTTTAAGCTCTTGATTCTTCTTGCACAACGAATCACAACACTTAACTTAAAATATATTTAAGAATCAGATAAATTTGAAATTATTATGATATTTTAATTTTTTGTTTTTTTACTTTTGTTTAAACAATAAATGATTATTTTAATTTTAACTTTTTATAAAGCTCTGCGATGTAATGTACAGTTTGATAATGCCCTCAGAAGGCGAAACAGCTGTCACGCGTAAAAAATAATTACATCGCAGAGCTTTTAACTAAAACTGTTTTAAAATTAAAATAATAATTATTGTTTAAATAAAAGTAAAAAACCTAAAAATTAAAATGGAGTTCTACAAAATAAACTTTAAAACCATAAATAAATTATTATGATATAGGAATACTAGGAATTGATAATAACTAGAATTTAAGATTTGCATAGCTCCCATGAGGTGATTTTTCACAAAACACGGCGCTATAAAAGTTATCCAAATACTATTATTACAAACTTAATTTTACTTGAAGAACAAACAACTAAACGACGACCAAGAAAACACCAGCGAACGAACAACAAACACGTTTTTCTCATAACTCTTCTGTTTCTTGGTGGAAATTGTTTTCGAACAGTGTTGTTGAGTGAGGAAATCTAATAGCGAAATGGCGGGATAGGTAGGAAATGGACGAAAAACACGAAGCTAAAAACCGATCAAATTATAATTTTGAAAACCAACACACACCCTTGAAAAAGGGTGAAAAACAAAGGAAATGAAAAAAAATAGGTTTTTAAAATTGTTCTTACTAAAGCAGGTGGGTTGGGAGGACCAGGTGTTGTTACGGAAGCAAAGAGACACGCTGCTTTCAGTCGAAAGAATATAGTTCTCATTGCAGGAGTACATAAGGATGGTGAAGGGAGTCATCTTGTTTCCCGGAACCAGCTCTTTTTTGTAGTTCGGCACTGTGTAGAAGCCGTTCTTTGGAAAACTTGGAAGCTCACATCCAGAACTAAACAAAGAGTAAACACAGTCATCGGCTTAACGATCATTACATCAATATCAAGAACACATCTTATGAAGTGTTGAAAAATATTAAAATAATAAATAAAACTAGATACCAGATCTTCTAATCTGAGTATTGCATAGAGCTCGTTCTAGGGTCCAATCTGTCCAAAACTCTGAAGAATAATTTAGCAGGAGAGAGCGCTAGTGTAGTCAGGATTGATGATTTTTCCTGACTGGGGCGTGGCTAGGGCTCGGACTAGGGCTAGGGCTAGGGTATTTATACATCCATACACAGCCCATTCGACATAATGTTTTTTATTTATTTGTATACCTAAAAACGGTGCTGTATTGTGTGAGAACTTGTCTTATCTCTTTCTCTCTCACGGTTTACGACGTAAAAACCCGGAGAAAGTGATTTATCGTAAATTTGTGTAGGTTAGGTAAAAATATTTAGCTCTCTCTCCATATTTATTCTTGCTCTGAGGGCCAAAAGGAGAATGCAGCAGTTGAGAAATGGGATCGAACGAGAAACTTGATAAACCAAGATGTCTTTGGCATTGAACCCATGCCACTCTTTAGAGATTAATTAAAATTTTAATTTCTTACCTTTCGTTTTCTGCCTCAGGAACTGAAACTAAGGAAAGCAAGATATATAGTGAAATGTTGAAAGACCACACTTATATTTTCCATCGTCAGGAGGCAAGAAAATATGAAGTTGCCCTCACCTTAATGTGACGGTACCTGGGTACCCTTTTTGGTGTTCAAGATAGATTGTTTTAAATATTCCAGTAAGTCTAACCGGCCGAGACTTTCTGACTTCTCCACAATAGTGAAAATGAACAATTGTAAACAACCGTTGGATATGTGGAGAGTGGTATAATATTTGGATAATTTGTAAAGCGCCGTTTTTGTGAAAACGCATTTTGGGAAAACGCATAAGTATAATTTACAACTTCCGATGATTGTCGCTGATATATTGAACACGTCAATATCAAACTATAAGTCTAATTTAGTACAGTTGTTGTCATCTGGCAGAGCTAAACTAATAGTTGGACCTGTTACTTAATATTATTTTTTTATTTTCTTTTACAGTATTTTTTTGCACTAATGAGTGATACGAACCAGCGTAACTAGGTCCTGGATGAGGACTTTTAGATATCTTTGATAAATACTTACGCCATGCTAGCTTGCTCGGAGAGCGTCATCGTGTTGGAAGTTCGTCAGATAGGGGTGAGAAACTTGGCCTTCTTTTTGGTAGGGGAGGAATACAAATATTATACAGGGAAGGAAATACAGAAATGAAAACTCTTTCTCTTTTGCTTTAAGAAGGTGCCTTCGGTGAAAGGCTTATATTTTAGCAAATGAATTTACGCTACTAGGAAAAGCTTTAATTCTTTGTGGACACCGTGAGCTTAAATGAAGTTAGGGGCATTATTTAAATCAAATTATAATTAACAATACCCTGAGCGATCGTAGTAGACTCGATTTGCGGATGCGGCTCTAAAGCGTCGGCTGGATTCGCAGATGTTAGCGCGGGAGCGCTGGTAGTTCAGGGATGAGCACGTCCGTTCGGTAAAACTGTCTCAGACCAAGAGGCTGGTAACCGCGCGCGAGACTCCCGGGTAAACTTCGGCCTTGAGTCTATTCCCTTTTTGGGGTTGCCCGTACGTAATAAAATAGAATGAATTTAATATTTGGTTGAGTACCTTAAAATATTAACAGACGGGGCTTAAAGTTAATGTTCACGAAAATATCGTTACATAACATGAGGTTATTGTTAAAAAAATGTTAACATTTGTATAAAAGCCTATAACGAGCGTAAATACATTATACTTCTGGGGAAATTTATTTAATTATATACGCCCTCATGGTCTTTTACATAACATAAGATATAAAATAACAGTGACATAAAAAATAACAATGATTAGCACCCAAAAACATGATGAAATTGATAGAAATATTATCATGAAAATTAACACTAGTGTTTTTTGAAAGAGGTATGCTGTTATTTCTGGAATGGAGGCATAAAGTTATTTCTGGGCCATGGCAGAAAGAAAGTATTGCAACAAAATGAAAATATTCGTGTCTCGATAGAAAACGCCAAGTCAAATCGCATAGTAATATGAATCCAATTAGACTCATAAAATGTTGATAAAAAAATCGATTAAATGGCGAATAAAGTTGCTCTTGCAATGATGGCGGACCGGCAGAGGTACGAACCCGCGACACCTGGTTGGGAACGAGAGCTTGATAAAACTTGGCTTCTAAAAATGTATGTATTTGTGTAATAAGCATGGCGTGGTCTGACGATTGAGGGAAACGGTATTCTTCGGGTGGCTGAGAGCTGCCAAAGATTGAAATATCTGTCAAGAATTGTGTTATTTTATTTTTTATAGTTAATACCTCACGAGAGTCCCAACTGCTCTCAACCGTCTAGATTCAGTGAGACTATGGCATTCCCAATCGGTGTATGTTGTGAGGCTGAAGGTAGTTGGAAGAGGAAGGAGAAGGGGCAGTGAAAGGTTGGGATCTGACTATTAAGATCTGGTCACAGACAATTTAAGCAATGTTTCGCTTCTGAAAGGTGGTCTTTCACCACGGCGATAATCAGAGTATCTTCCACTCGGAAACGTGCTGCAAATATACGATGTATTTTTAAATGCATCAAATGTGTTACGACACATTTTAATTAAATAAAATGTGTTTGCGCACACCGGGTTTGAACCCGCGACCTCTGGATTCGTAGACTAGCGTCTTGCCACTCAACCGCGAAGGCCGTCAAAAGCCGTCGTTCAAATCTGGATGCCGAAAGTCTCACGAAGAAGAAAAAAAAGCGCAAAAGATGAAAAAAAAAAGAAAAAGAAAGAAAAGATAAAAACGCAGAAAAAAAGACTGAATAAGTGATTTAACTTACTGATGCACTCTGCCAACTCCGTCCACTCGTTGTTTTCCTGGCAGTAGGAGTAGTTGGCCGTCGGCCGGGAGTGCCAAATGCAGGAGAAATACAGTACTGTGTAGGGCTCCATCACTTCGCCGGGCACTGCGCCGTCGGGGTAATTGGACACTGTGTAGCTGCTGTTGCCTGGAGCCGGGGGCAGCGGGCAACCGGAGTCTGAAAAGATACTTTTCGTTGTGGGTTCGACACCAAACTTTTTATGCACTAATTGTTTATTCGTGAAATATCACGAGAATGTTACTAGACTTCCAATATGAAAGCTGGGAATTTTTATTTCTATAGAAGAAAAAAATTAAATATTGTTTTAATTTTAAAATGTTACTTCACGCTTGGCCTGTGAAAGTAAGGCAAATATTAAATACAAATAATCATTTATACGAGGCCTGTTCAAAAGAAAAGGTGAATTTTGAAATTTTGCGGGCTGTGTACATTCGATTATCGTTTTTTTGTTGTTGTTATATTGGTACACATATGTTTATCATATGTTAGCATTATCAGCCATTTTGGATTAGTGGTTTGTTTTTGACAACTGGAAAGGTTAGCCACGTTTTTGTGTGTTCTTCAATTTTTTACTTTTGAAAAAAATAGATCAAAGAATATGCATTAAATTTTGCGTTAAAAATGGAATAAAGTGCTCCAACGCACTTGAAATGTTGACTGTGGCATTCGGCGAGTCTACTTTGTCTCAAAAAAGTGTTTATAAGCGGTACAAGCGATTTACAGAAGGCCGAGAAGATGTTAATGACGATGAGCGTCCTGGAGTTGTGGAAAAACGGTTTTAAAAAGATTTTATTCTTTGATCCATTTTTTTCAAAGGTAAAAAATTGAAGAACACACAAAAACGTGACTAACCTTTCCGGTTGTCAAAAACAAACCACTAATCCAAAATGGCTGATAATGCTAACATATGATAAACACATGTGTACCAACATAACGACAACAAAAAATCGATAATCGAATCTACACAGCCCGCGAAAATTCAAAATTCACCTTTTCTTTTGAACAGGCCATGTATATATTACCGGTAGGCATTTTATCGCTCGTCTGCATTGAAAGATAATTTGTTTTTTTTTTACGTGAATTCCGCACAAAAGTCTCAACTGCTCCCAACCGTCAAGAGCCAGTGAGACTATGGCATCCCCAAAAGGAGTATGTTGTGAGACTGAAGGCAGTGGGGAGAGGAAGAGAGATGAGGCAAGGGAAGGTCGAGAAGTACCGGGCTATTCAGATCTGGTCACCAAACACGGCCAAAGCCATTTCAAGCAACGTTTCAATTCTAAATGGTGGTTTTTCACCTGGGCGATACTTGGAGTATCTACCACTCTGGATTTTATAATAATATTAACACTTATTTTAATTCCAATTTTTGCAACTCTGAAATGTGGCAAAAATATGCTGTTTTTAAGTACACGTGATAAAGCATATATTAATTAAATACATTTTTAGCGAGTTCCAGGATTCGAACCCGTGATTTCTGCATCAGAACTAATTAACCTCTCGCAGGCCAATCCGAAATATGAGGGTCTAATTTGTTTTAATCGTATTGTCTCCATAAATAGATAATAGTGTTACCTTGCTCCATTTAATCGTATTGTCTCCATAAATAGATAATACTGTTACCTTGCTCCATTTAATCGTTTGGATCTTTCAGGAGTGATAGTTCCTTTAACAAAAATAAACAATATTGATATTTTCTCCATTACTCAGTTATTTTCATAAACAATACAGTTGACAAACCCCGAATCAGAATATCACTAAAAAGTTAGAAACTAACTAAAGTGGCACCACACACATTTCTGGTAAGCAAACATTGAGAATTTATAAACTGGAAAAGTAAAAACACAAGTTTCGTCTTATTCAAAGGGGTAACGGAATCCTTGGATGCTTTCTACAACGACACGGCTTTCGCAACTCGCAGGAGTCTGAAGAAGGGGGTATCTTCATACCTCTCCCTTCAGAGCCGCAAGGAGTGGATCCAGCAAACGTCATGCAGGAAGTTCGTTGGGTAGAAGATGTCCACGGATGGTTGCAATCCTACATATTGACAAATGTGAAGGGAAAATTCTGGACTCACTCCGGGTTGGAGAGGGTAAAATATTTTTATATCAATTTATTTATAAACTAACGGACTATTGTTCAATTAATATAAAGATATACACCACGAAATAGGAAAAAAGAACAACGGAAAAAGAACAGCACATACATCATAATATTAAATGAAGCAATGACAAAAATAGGACAAAATATACATTAGAAAGAACAGTAAAAGCCTGAACAAGGTTTTGGTAGAGTCGTAAAGGATGACAAAAATCATTTAGACAGGTACTAAAAAATTCAAGACCATGGCTTGAGTTAACAAGTTTCGACATTCTGGACAGTGGAGAATGATACCCATAATTAGTGGAGTGGTGATTGAGTCTACGGCAAAGAATGTTGAACTGGTTGAAGAACAAAGAAGGTGAGTCAATAATACTATTAATAATTTTTTTAAAATACAAATTAAATTAAAGTCTTTCCTATGCTTTTCTAATGAAGAAATTTCCAATGATTTTTTAATTTGTTTTTTTTTTTCAAATTGTAGAAATATTTTGAGTTCGTCTACGAAAAGTGAAAACGATCAAATCGAATGTCTTCAGCAGTGCCTTGGAAATGAAAACGGACCGCCCGTTTCTGTACAGAGTCAACGGCTTCTGGTAAGGAAATGTTTAATAAGGCAGGTAACGCTTTAATAATAATAATATTTGGACGATTTGTATAGCGCCGTTTTTGTGAAAAATCACCTCAAGGGCGCCCTACAGATCTTACTTTCTATCATACCTAGTTTAAATAAGAAAATATACAGGAACATACTTACCTGGCAGGTCCCATCAGATAGACACAATTATTAACTTTAAATTATGACTATTATTTTTTTTTCCGATTTAGGGCATGGGAGCGAAATTAAAAGAATCGACTTTCTGAATTTTTCATACAGTACAGGAGTTTTAAAGAAGTAATTTGTGAAATATCCTACTTATTTGGCGAAAAATAACAAGAAAGACTAAAACACGTCAGGCAGCTGCAAAAGCGCCACGACATATCTTACAGGTTATATGCGCAGGCAAAAAGAAGAACTAACGAACAGATAACAAATATTGTAATGGTGATTGTATTGAATTGACAAAAAAGGCCGCCTCTCTCAGTAAAAAAAAACATTTGTTGAAAACATCGCTCGCGTTCGGGAACAGTCGGTCGAGATCGGCACTCCCCCGCCCCCCTGCCGGTTTCCGGGCCGGCGGTCGAAGGGACAAAACATGTGGCCAACGGTCATCAAACCATGTGACCATTCTCGGGCTATGGCACTGCATTTAAAAACACTGATATTTAAAGATTAAAATATTTTCTTAAAAATCGAAATTACGTCGAAACTAGTCACTTTAAAATTATTTAGAGTTTATTCACTTAACCTAAACACAACAACGGTAATTTTAGTGTAATTTTAAAGAAGTAATTTTTGAAATATCTTACTTATTTGGCGAAAAATAACAAGAAAGACTAAAACACGTCAGGCAGCTGCGAAAGCGCCACGACATTGCCTTTTAAAACAGTGTGCAAACGAATTTTTACACCGGGCGCTTAATTTTCCGATACATGATGTTGTCAATAAATTAATCAAATATTGATATCACACCAACCTGGTTTAATGTGTGTCTTGGTGCATTCAATTTTTGGATTCCATCTCCCATTGTTGCAAATATGGCTGTCCTCCCATGCATTTGCTGATCGATGGTACCCTTGTTTGCAAGTTGAAATCAAATGCGAACCGTGAGGCATGCTGTCTTCGCACTGATCGATTGCTCTATGCCTGTCGTCCGGCTGGTGAGAGCAATCGGTCGTAAAGGTATCGCCCAAAGGTGTCCGGCATGACTCTTAAAAAAAAAAAAATTCAAGTTGTAATCGCGCAAACATAAAGGCAGATGTATGAATGTAAATGAAGCAAGGAGTATGTGCCAAGACAGAGTTATATGGCAATCTGTCCTCTCAGCCTACCCCTGCGGGGAAACGGCGTGATGGTTAGTTAGTTAGTTAGTCTTATTAGCTTAATTTATTTAGTATGAAGCGCACTTGAGGTGAAATATCACAAAACTGTACTAAATAAGTTCACTGTTATTGTTATTACTTGTATTAGTGTTTGGTGCGCAAACATGAACTGTCACCAAATTACACAATTTACCACCATACCAAGAGTAATGGAAAATGCCAATTTTCCCCTTGCGAGATCGAAAGACAAATTAATACATTAAGTAATGCAATAGTTATCGACCCAATATCTCCCCTTAATCGGGACTATACTCGATTGATAGTTAAATGTGGGATCGGTTGATGTTAGTATCGTTTTGTTAAAAATCGTCACGGCATGAAATCGTCCTCCAGCGGTGTCTAAAAAGAAGTAAAGGGCTTGAAGCAGAGAAATTGATGGAATCGATAGTGAAAATGGCCAAGGGAGTCCTTCATTTAAAATTGGTTGGATCGAAAGTTGTTATGACACATAATGTTGAAGTTAGATTGAGTTGTGTACTCACCGTTTTTATCAATGCATTCTGGTGAGGGCGTCCAGGTTCCATTCTTCTGGCAGACCATCGTAGTGTCAGAGGTATTTTTGTATTCCTCATAGCAAAAATACGAAACCATAGAAGATTCTGGGAAAAATTGTCTTTGTCCTAATTCGACGTACCCATTTTGTGGATTCGACGGCGCCCGACAACTGCGCCTGGTAAAATACAACATGTTAATAGTGCCACCTCCTGTCAACAAATCTAGGTTAGTTGATATTCAAACGAAAGATAACGTTACGTAATTAGAAATCTTGTTACCTTACTATGCTCGAGGGTATTGGACTTGTTGTTGTGATGGTCTCTATAATAAAAAATAAAAATAAATTACACGTGCCTAGTTTGATTATTTTTCGACTAAAACGCGCACTAAGTGTAGAGACGCACGAATGAATGAGAGGCGAAAAAATCGGAGAGAACGAGAAAAATGGGTAAATTTATCCAAGCAAAAGTCGTTGGTGAAATAGAAAAGAGAAGTGGCCCTGAAATTGACCCTTGGGGAACACCAACATATTGAAAACTCAGCGGAATGGAAGATTCCGTCTATTCAAAGAAATGCTTACTGTTTTATAAGTTTGATGGTCGGGTGGTAAGACGCTCGACTACGAATCCAGAGGTCGCGGGTTCGCGTATCTCTCCCGCACACTATTCGCTTATTTTTGCATCCCATAGCGGTTCTTAGAATGATTTAGAATTGATTTTGTTGGTGAATTGACTCCCGATTTTCACAAAATATCTCGTATGTGCCCGACAAATGCTAATTAACATGAACATTATTTTTTTATTCAATGCGTTAATGTATTATGGAGGAATAAATCGAAACCTAAAATCTGAAGCCAGTATTTATGATGGTTATAGAGATATTAAAGTTATTACAAGCATTGTGTAGTCGTTACACATCATAGTTAAGGAAAGGTTAAGGATAACTTTCAGAATTGATTTTTGGATGTTTATTACAGGCTCCAGCAATTATCGGTGGCACTACCCCAACTGATAATGCCAATCAATGCACGGAAGATGTTAATAAATTTATTAATTCTAAAAATAGGCACAAACCTTCTGTAACATCGTTTTTGAGGCATTCCATTATTGGATAACTCCATCTTCCATTGTTGCAAATGTAGATTTTTAGATCGGTGCCAGTTTCTCGAAGATATCCTTTGCGGCAAGTCGACATCAGATATGAACCGTGTGGCATGTCATCCTTGCATTGTTTGATCATTTTGTGCCTTTCCAGTGGCTGGTAAGTGCAATCAGCTGTGAAAGTATTTCCAGTAGATAACCGGCATGATTCTTGAAAAAAGAGTTGAGTGATTAATGCTAAGACAACTAAACGCCTCTGAATACGTGTATTCAGTAAAACCATTCAACAAGTAAAGACGTTTAAAAAAATGACCATGCACCACACTTGGAGTAATAATATATATGGAGAGAGAGCTAATTTGTTTTACCCAACCTAAACAAACTAACGATAAATCACTTTTTTCCGGGTCTTTACGTCGTACACCATGAGAAGGAAAGAGACAACAAAACATTATATTGTTTTAAAAGCCCTGTAAGGATGTTTTCCGACTCCCGCGCTCCTGTGACTCCGCCTACTTTGGTTGCGACGTGACTAGGTAACTCGTTCAGGTTTTTGAGGTTATATTGAGTGGTTTTTCAAATTAAAAAAAAATATCTTGTAGATATGTGCTGTGAATGCATGTAAAAATAAATCCAAAAAGGGTATTAAAAATACAATTTTTCACAAGTATTTCCGTAGTTTTATATATTTATGGCAGCGCGTTTGGGATAATCGTATTATCAACTATATAAATACATTATATTAACTATAAACTTCCATTACTATATTTGAGTTTTATTTTGCGAACGCTTTTTGAGGTTATATCCTATATTTATGTTGATACAGTGAGAAAGTGGTTGTACAAATAAACAAAACATCATGTCGGCATGTGTTATGAATGCGTCAATAAATACATCCAAAATCAGTTTAACTCATAATTTTTCACATTTATTTCCGTAGATTTATATATTTATGACAGCGCGTTAGGATAATCGTATTGTCAACTATATAAATACATTACATCGAATATAAAATTCCATTATAATTTAAGCAAACGCTATTTGTAAGATATTCTAAGTCTACAAATCATTTAATAGTATTTTTAATATCGTTTTGTTATGCGAACGCTTTTTGAAGTTATGTCCTATATTTGTTTGTTTGTAAAAGAGGTGTGTCTATGAAAACTCTAGCCACGCCTGTCCAGAGAAGTCAGGCGAAATTCGTTAAAAACCGACTACCCTGCCTTGGATAGGTAGGTCTCTATGTACTCTAAGGCACCACACATAGAATTGTGGGAAGAGTCGAGTTTGCAAGATAGAAAGACTAATCAATGATTGACAAAACCACGTTTACTGACATAATAATCTCAACTGAAGCTGCCAGCCACTGACGAGTGAGGACCAACAAGATTCTGCGAAACCGGCTTAAATGAAATAAAAGAAGAAGACGATGACTTCGTAACATAAATATTTTCAATCGACACTTACTTAAAGTTCTGGCATTTGCGGAACATGGACACTTGATGCTACAGCGATTAAAAAGCTTTACAAAATGCAATGCGGGATGGAAAAATGCATGTGAGGCATCACCAGATAATCGAAAAAAATTATAAGGAAGTAAAATTTATATTTTCACAGAAAGCAATCACTTTGTGGTTTAACATATTTAAAGAAATGAAAAAATAAGTAATAATAATAATCTCTGTTCTTTTTTTATATATTTTTTGTCATCCTATTATTTTCTCATTGTTTTGTTATTTTATTTTATATTGTGTTCTCCCTCTGTACGAGTATGTATATCAACCGCACACTTTGTATTTTTTACTTAATTTAATTTTAAAAATTCACAGAAAAGCACCATCTGAATGAGGCTGTAGCAGTAAGGGGAATGAATCTGTTCACTGATAATGCAGTGTCGCAGTTTCGCAAAATCATCAAAAGGAAGTAACAGGGATTCCGCTAGTGAATAATCGATATATTCCAATACATAAATCATTTCTAAATGAATATTTAAAATTTCGGAACGAATTATAATTTTGCTTTGATATACGAGCGTTTCGGGTTATGAACACTTTGAAGAAATGAATAATGCCCGTAAACCAAGGTTTCACTGTATTACTATTCAGATAATTTATATTCGTCTCTTTCGTAAACAAAATAACTTTGTGATGATGAATATCGATTTTTTGGTCCGTTGGACGCGAACAAACTAAAGCGGCGATTCAATACGACCAGCAAGTTGAAATGAATTCTATACCACCGTGTTTGTCTTTGCATTTTGGCGAAGACGTCCAGATTCCATTCTTCTGGCAGATCATCATAGTGTCAGAGGCATTGTTGTGATCTTTGTGGCAAATATACCAGACAATGGACGATACTGGGACACTTCCCCTTTGCTTTGAGACGACGAAGCCATTCTGGGGGTCCGACGGTATCAAACAACCGGAGCTGAAAACAAAATATTTTTAACACCACGAAAAAAAAATTGTTTTATATTTGCAAAAACAGTTTCACACCAAAACATTGCAAAAAACACAAAACATGGTACTCATAATTACACAAAGATTAAGGTAAAAAGAAGTTTAAAAACAAAAAAACAGTTTTCAAGAAGTACATAATATAGTTAGAACTTAATAGCTAGTTTCTTGCTTAAACTTGTTGTAGCTCGTGTGAAAAATATCCACATTTCCTGCGAGGCAGTTAATTAACTTAGTAAGTCTTCCCAGAGGAATCACCATTGGTAAGTTAGTTCTGCACCTGGGAAGAAACGGAAACCTGTGTTGGCGGCCTCGCGTGAAATTATCAGGAACATAAAATCCAATTTCCGCCAGGATGTCAAAAATAGTATATAAACCATGGAATAAGAACAACCTGTACTAGTCTGAAGATGGCCGTTATAGGCTGAAACCGGTCCAGTCAAAAAATAAAAAAAGTGGAATAAAGTTATAAATTTGTTTTTATTTAATCATTAAATAAATAGATCTTACCTTAAATTTGAATTTTGCCCCTGCGTTTCATCTGAAACCAAACATAATACCAGTAATTAGTTAATGTTTGTAAAAATCTAGAAATCCTCTTTTTTTTTTAAACCATTTTTTATCACTAAATAGTATTTTTAATAATTGATAATTAATAAAAATATTATTTAGTGATAAAAAAATTTAAAAAAATTAATAAAAAAAATATGCGATGTAAGTATTTTTACACTTCAAATTAATTATTTAACTAACTAAGTAGTTAAATATCACAAGGGTGGGCAGAAGGATATACTGCCACACAAATTTGTCTTTGCGGAACAACTCTCTTGCGTATTTTTTTATCACAAAATAAGTTAAATAATTATTTTGAAGTGTAAAAATACTAACATCGCAGATTTTTTTATGTCAAAAACTATTTTTTTATCACTAAATAATATTTTTATTAATTATTAATTATTAAAAATATTATTTAGTGATAAAAAAATGGTTTTTGATTAAAAAAAAAATCTGCGATGTTAGTATTTTTACACTTCAAAATAATTATTTAACTAAATAAGTAGTTAAATATCACAAGGGTGGGCAGAAGGATATACTGCCACACAACTTTGTCTTGGCACATACTCCTTGATTGATATTCATACCATATCAATAAGCTCTCTTGCGGAACAATATCGGCACTGAGCGGGACCGGACGTTGGTGTGAATCAGGCTTTACGCTTAGATTACAGCCGCACCTGAGCTTTTCACTTGGTGCCACACCGAGCTTTTAAATCGAAGGTGTGTTTTTTGTCCCCTTTTCTTTTTTAACTTCATCTACAACACGTGTATCTTCAACACCTATCCTGAAAATAATCTAACTCGAGGGTGACTATACGTATGCCTACACTTCGGGTCTCCTGCGAGTTCTAAATATATTCAAATGAAATTATGGATAAATAGATTGAAAAGAAATTACCTTGTCCGAGGGACATTGCTAGCATCAGATCATTATTTCCATTCAACGATGACCGAGATTCCCAGAAGTAGGAGGTCGGTTGATCGAAGGTGCTTCGACTGAAGCTGCGGCAGTTCGCGCCCACCGAGTCACCGCGAGGGGCGCGGGGGCAAAACGTAACATCACCGTCACCTGAGAAAAAAAAGTACAACAGTCGTAGTGCGAATATCTATGAAAGTACAGCAGTAATTCCATCTTTCTATTTACTTGCAGGTATACCTGCGGTCATCTGAATTATTTCACATTCTGGAACTGGGTTGTCCAAAACTCCATTATTGCAAGTGAGATCGTTCAGTCCCTTCTCTGGGTAATGTCCTAACTTGCAGGTAGGGACGAGACTCGCACCATGGGGCAAACTGGTTTCGCAGAGTATGCTCTGGCTCAGGTGAGACAGGCAATCAAAGTTGACGGAATTTGAAGACACCATTTCGCAGTTTTCTGTAAAAGAAAAAAATACATCAGTGGCTTGGTCGAAGAGCAAATTCTTATCAAGAATGCCCAATGGACATTTTTGCAAATGAGGAATACTGGCGAAAGTTGAAGGCTTTCTTTTTATATTCAA
This sequence comes from Drusus annulatus, assembly GCA_022651775.1. NCBI lineage: Eukaryota > Metazoa > Arthropoda > Insecta > Trichoptera > Limnephilidae > Drusus > Drusus annulatus. Next base: position 75,408 of record JAGWCC010001004.1, read on the forward strand.
ATTGTGTTCACAGACGTCGAATTGATCGAAAGCATGAATGAGCCGACAATCAAAAATGTCACAATTTTCTATTGCGCTAATGGTTGTCAGATGAGATAGAGTAGGAGACAACCATTGGTTACGAATAACCTGACAGTTAAAAAAACTCCTACTGCCGTCACAACAAGCGAAGGTGTTGCTTGTGCAATGATGGAGGACTTAGTTAGCAGAGGAATTGAACCCAAGGGCCGGGTGGTAATCTGACCATTTAGTTCACTCAGCTTCTAACCGGTTATTGTGCTAAGAAATATGTGTTTTCTTGCTAACGTAGAAATTGATCCCTGCAAACTAGTGGGTCAACGGTCAGGAAAACGGCCCAAACCAATTTGCATTTGTGATTAAATAAATGTTTTTGAAACACTTACTAGAACACGTTGCCATTTCTGTCCATTGACCATCCACACATTGGGAGACATCAACGGGAGATGAGTAGTTTAGGTGACAGAAGAAGCGCAGCTCTTCGCTATAGTCCTCCCCCAGCGCGATCACGTATCTGCCATTCTCAGGCTGCGGGGGGAATTCGCATCTGAAGGCAAGAGAGTGTCTAGTTATTTGATATAAATTATATTTTATAAAACACTTTAACTCAGGGGCGGCTGAAGGACTTCTGAGTTGGGCAAGAAACTTCTATGGCTGGAGGACCTGATACTCATTAGAGTCGGGTCTCAGCTTCGACGCATTTTAAAAGACGAGTTTTTGAAAAACATTTGTAAAAATGGTCAAACTAAATACTATACTAAAATAAAAAAATAAAAAAAACAGTTAACAAACTACACCTTTTTACCAGGTTGAACATTTTCTTAATACCTCGAATTGGTCATTGCAAGATTTTATACGCGAATGTGACGCTACTTTAGTTTTAGCGTCATTTATAGCGGGGTTTTGGTGGCAGTCCGACACTAGCGCCATTTAGTTTTTTATTTTTTTTTTTTATATGAATACCGCACAAGAGTCTCAACTGCTCCCAACCGTCTAGAGCCAGTGAGACTGTGGCATCCCCAAATAGGGTATGTTGTGAGGCTGAAGGTACTGAGGAGGGGAAGGAGATTGGGAAGAGGAAGGTTGGGAAGTACCTGGCTATTCAGATCTGGTCACCAAACACGGCTATAGCCATTTCAAGCAACGTTTCGATTCTGAATGGTGGTCTTTCACTAGGGCGATACTTAAAGTATCTACCACTCTGGAACGTGCCGCAAATATACTTTTTATTATTTTTATATGAATTAAATGTGTTATGACACATATTAATTAAATAAAAGTTATTGGCGCACGCCGGGTTTGAGCCCGCGACCTTTGGATTCGTAGTCGAGCGTCTTACCACTCGACTATGGAGGCCGTCAGTTTTTTTTTTTTTTTATAATAACTCCACACAGGAGGCCTTGAGGAAAACAATTTCCCTCAGGGCCTATGTCATCTTTGGGGATGCTGTGTGGAGGGTTAAATAAAACTCTGAAAAGATGTTTTGAAAGAAGAGGTATTTTGTCATCCCTATCATATATTCTTTAGAAAAACTGTTTATTTATTGGTTTACGGTAGAAGTACCTTTTAAATGTAATTATTGTAAAAAGCTTTGACGGCCTCCATGGTCGAGTGGTAAGACGCTGGACTACGAATCCAAAGGTCGCGGGTTTAAACCCGGCGTGCGCCAATAACTTTTATTTAATTAATTCAATTCAATTCAATTCAATTTCTTTATTCATTTTAATAACATTACAAAATTAAAATTTTAATGCGTTATTAAAGATATGTACAAAAAAAAAATATATGGAGTAAACAAAAAAACAGAGTACAGTGCATATAATATACAATATAAAACAAGAATTAATAATTAAACAGAATAGATATATGGTAAATACAAGTTAAGCAAGCAGCAATAAAACTTGCTGTTTAAATACAGTTTCGCTGATGCAAAAAAATGTCGATATCCGAAGCGATTCGATTCAACAGCAAGAGTGCCCTCCCCACCGGCATGACCATTGGCAAGTTAGTCCTGCAGGCCGGGAGATAAAAACAATCTATGTTGTCGATGACGGCGATAACCATCGGGAACATAAAAGTTAATGCTCTCCATGATAGATAAGTTTTCGAAACATCCACGTATCAATTTGAAGAAATGGGTGACGATGTACACATCCCTTCTGACCCGTAGATGGTTTGTTCCCAGCATACCCAAGAGAAATTTAGTCGGATAGAGCCACGGGTAGTAACCGTACTCCCTCAAGTAGAGAAATCTCTTAATATGTGTCATAACACATTAAATTCATATAAAACAATAAAAGTATATTTGCGCCAGGTTCCAGAGTGGTGGGATACTCGTGATATCGCCCTGGTGAAAGACCACCATTCAGAAACGAAACGTTGCTTGAAATGGCTTTGGCCGTGTTTGGTGACCAGATCTGAATAGCCAGGTACTTCCCAACCTTCCTCTTCCCAATCTCCTTTCCCTTCCCATTACCTTAGCCTCACAACATACCCTATTTGGGGATGCCATAGTATCACTGGCTCTAGACGGTTGGGAGCAGTTGAGACTCTTGTGCGGTATTCATATAAAAAAATTAAAAAATGCGACCAGGACTCGTCACCAAAATCGTCGGACGAAATTCAGGCGGATGCACTACGAATGCGAACATGGTAGCTAGTAATTATTCTTTAGTTTTTTTTAATGTTTTTATAAATCACATTTTTTGAATATTTTAAATATTATTTCAATAATTAACATTAAAATGTAAAAAGAAAAAGAAAATACTAACTTCTTTTGAGTGAGTGATAACGTTGATGGCGAGGT